>JAIPRM010009429.1:0-14798 GCA_025469315.1 Stegophylla sp. TES_Ste_2020 | reverse complement strand
CTTAATATCAAAAATCAAAAATTTTATTACATAAAAACTAACAAAAAGTTAGATATTTCCGAAATTTTCAAAATGCTGTACTTAACTCAAAATTGATCAAATCTTTTTGAAATTTTTATGAAATTTTTTCGACACTATTTTTAGTGGTTGGTGAAAATTTCAAGTCCTTTGCTGCATTATTTTAGAAGTTATGTCAAAAAGTAATTTTCAATTTTACGGAAATTGCGGTAATTGCATATTTTGCCGGTTTTTGAAAAATTTTTTTCAATTTTTTCGCATTATTAAAAAAAATATTGAGAAATTTGAAAAATAACCTCTCAAAAGTACTATCTGGGTTAATCTATAAAGTTATTGATCGAAACTTTTGGACCAGTAGTTCTATACGAAAAAGTGTTCACAGAGGAAGAAAAAAAAAATAAACATCATTGTAAAAACATAAGCTTCTTCACTTTCGTTCAGAATCTAAAAATTGGGTACTATGTGCAAAGGAGTATCACCGCATATTGATTTTTGAAGTATCTCTGGTTGTATTAATATAAGTATTGAACTTTATGATGTGGAATATAAAATTTTCTTAAATTATATCATGGTTTAAAAATAGTATAGACCTACAATCGTGATTATTTTAATAATACTTTCACCGTGAAAAAACCTGTCATACTTCGTATCATGGGTATTCTTCGCTCCTCGGGTGAGATTTAGTGGATGTGTTAAATTTTTTTTAAAACAAACAAGTATTTCTATGCGTAAAAGTGTTAACAGGAAAAAAATAAACGTCATTGTAACACTAGCTTCTTCGCTTTACTCAGAATCTAAAATTCATTTACACCCCCTGCGAAAAAGGTCTGCACCTATGGTAGACATTTACCAAAATCGTAACAAAGTTTCTAAATATTACAAAACTGATTCAACAAATTATATTTATTTTTTATTCCTACTGAAAATCCAAAATATGAGTTGGATATTCAATAAACTAAAAATATATAAAAGTTATTAAGAATAAATAAAAATCCCTTCTGTCACCCATGACCAGCCATCATTAAGATCTAAGCCCTAAGGCTAAGCCTGTGGGGGTTAATAAATAAAAAAGCCGGACATACTTCGCACGATGGGTGTACTTCGCACGACGGGTGGTATTCTCTCGACGGGCGTATTATATTTTAAAGAAACGATAAATCATTTCTTCAGTAAAACGATTCTGAACGAAGGAAGTTAATAATATAAGAAAAAAAAAATTTTTCGAAAAATGTCCAAATTTTTTTTTCACATTTTCAACATTTTCTTACGCCAAAATCTTTTTTATAGGATTTTCTATCTATGTTTAAATTTTCATAAAATTCGGATCAAAAAATGATGGTTTTTGTCAAATTCTGGATAGTTTTTTCCAAAATAAAAATTTAAGAATTGAGAAATTAAAAAAATGACCTCTTTAAAGTACAATCTAGAGGCAAATCCGGTTTCAATAAGTTGTACACAGAAAAAAAATAAATAAAAAATAAAAAAAATAAAATAAAAAATAAAAAAATAAACCTCATTGTAAAAACACTGGCTTCTTCACTTCATTCAGAATCTAAAATTTAATGAATATAAATTGATTAGGTTCTGGACGTTTATCCATACCATAGAGTACTATAGAGAGACCGTTCACTATATGTCTATATCGCCTGTACTCTGGACATAGTACAGTAAATTATAGACAAGAAAGCTGGACATACTTTGCACCACGGATATTCTTCTCTCTTTGGGTCAGATACTCTTGGTGAGTGTGTTGATAATGACGATTTTTATTGTTCTTTATATTATTAAATTATTAACTTCCTTCATTCAGAATCGTCTCATTGAAGAAATTACTTATCATTTCTTTAAAATTCTATACATCCATCAAGTGTATTTGACCCGAGGAGCGAAGAATGTCCGTGGTGCAAATTATGTCCGGCCTTTTCTTATAAAAAAATTTAAATGATAGAGAAGTTAGCAGAAAATTGATTGAAGAAGTATTTATGTTTACAAAAATTACTGGAGATACAGTAAGTCAAAAATTAATATGACGATTTTAGTAAATTTCATACAGCATATCAATATTTTTATGAATCACAATAATTTGACTCTTAATTTAATAATTTGTCACCAAATATTTTAATCAAAACGTAGTTAGGTATGTATTGTTGTGATTTTCAAAACTAAAATCGGTATGTTATTGGTAACCTCATAACTATTATTAATCAAAAATATTTTTCTTTAAAACTTAAAACATTCTAAATAGTTGTTATATACGAGTATTAAATATATACATTTACTACATAAGTGTAACAAATGAAAAATAAGTGTTTTGAAGGATAGGCTCCTCCTTCAAATACGCCCTAGATCCTAATTTAATATTGGCTTGACTCATCCTGCCACAAACATCTGCGCACGTCTATGCATAGAATAAAGACTGGCGGTAGATAATGTATTGAATCACAATTTACCTAATTAACCTATTACATTATTAAAATAATATAATTGAATGTTTATAAAAATTATTTTCCATTTTAATTGTTTATCGTTTACCGATATGTTATTCGTTCTTTTAATAGTTTAGAATGTTTAGATAGTTTGAATAGTTAAACGCCATAATCATAAATTCACAACGCTATGTAAAAATATTTTGAAGCCCCGATAAAGTGTATTTAATAATAATTATTATCTACATTAGAGTAGAAAATGACGCCAAGAATTTCGAAAATGTTTAACCATCAATTATGTTGATAGGTAGGATATGTTCACCCTTTGTACAAGTAGTGTAAATTATTAAAATAGATGAAAATCGCTATTAAATCGTGCACGAACTACATGATGTGATAAATATAATATACTGAAATTTTATTTTTATTATGAGCAAAAATGACTTTATTTAGTGTTTTTATAAAGTTGGTTACTTAAGTTATTAAACTATTGACAATTTAAAATATATTAATTATTTTATTCTGAAGAAGAGTTTAGGATGTCAGCGTGCATTTAGGAGATTTTTCGAGAGAGCGGAATTATATATGATATATTGGCAACAATTTCGAAGAAAATATTTTAAGGAGTAGGAGGGAACGCGAAGCCTCCTTTCGTAAGTGTCACTCAATCAACACCTATGGGGCTCATTGATTATCTCTCGTGACATTTTTATTGGCCACATCTGTGAGTAAATTTTAGACGTGTTTTTATTAATATGATGAGAATCATATTACGCAATAAACTTATAACACAATTGAGCATAAAATATCATTTTAAAGAAATTATAAATTATTTCTTCAATAAAACGATTCTGAATGGAGCTCCAGTTATATAAGACAATTTTACTGAAAAATCTTAAAATTTGTTATTATAACAAAAAATAATAATTATCTTGCTGGACCTGTTTTTTATCCCACTATTAACCGAGAACAAGAAAAAAGTGTTAGAAAAAAATTTCAAAACAATTTTTCCACATTTTCAAACGATTTTTCCGCCAAAATATTTTCCTTATTATTTTGTCTAACTCTATTTACATTTTCTTAAAGTTTGGATTAACAAAAGTTTTAAAGGCATTTTTGTCAGATTTTGGAGAGTTTTTCCAAAATTTTGGAGAGTTTTTTCAAATTTTGGAGAAACTATTGAGAATTTTAAAAAATTACCTCCCAAAAGTCCCAAAATGTTGAAACCTAACACAGGAATTCATAGGAAATATGCATTAATTATTTGTGAAAAAAAATTGTAAAAAGTAAAATGGATGAGGTACGTCTGATTGTGTCAAATTAATAAAATCTAACTTTTAGCTCCTTTAATAGTCGTTTAGCAACAAACTAAAGAAATAAAACACTAAATTTTAAATTATTAAACATTATAATATTGTTATGATATATAAATTGGACCCTTTTATAATTTTATAATTTTCGATAATTTCTTGGAAATCTTTGTCAAAACCTAAATTGTCACTAGTTTTGACCTCTGCTTTTAAGACATTCGTTCGAGTGGCTTTATAATAGTGATGAAAGATAAAAAAAAATAAATAAATGTGTGTGAGCCTAGAATAGTGTGACACGAGCGTCTTCGACGTTTCTGTCGTTTTTCAATTATTTCGCGATTTCGGCGAAAACTTCACGGGATAAATAACAATTAGTTCGAGATTGCCGCACACATTTATTTCAGTTAAACTTTATTTTTATAAACTATTATCGCAATGGCTTTTAAACGGAATACGAATTTGACTCGTACGTTTATCTGTGTAGAACTGTTACAATTTACATTTATTACATGGTATTTTTTCATTAACGATTGTAGTTGGAGCTTTGAGTTTCAAAGGTATGTAATATCGATTTTAACAAAGCCGAGCAAAGTAGTTAACCGACTTTCTTTTTTTAAAAAAAATAATGGCTATACCTTTGAAAAATAATAATTAAACTAAGTTAAAATTGATTCAAAATTAATATGAATTTAATCTTTGTCCACTGAGAAGTATGGTACTTTTTCTCAGTGCATTTACTTCTTACTGACTGTTATCAAAATAAAAAATAAAGGAGGGAAACAAAAGTTCATATATTGAAATGTTGGGGTGTTTGCCTGATTCCAGCCTAGAGGTGCCAAACTTCTCAAGCCTTGGTGTTACTTATTACTTTTTTTTTTTTATCGGTTTTCATATTTCAGATATAAGTTGCCTTTAGGTGTATATATGTCGCATCCACATTGTTTAATTCTCTGTTTTGTGAAATGGACAACGTTTTCATCCATTTCACGAAATATGGAACCGCGATTTCTCCACTTCGCGTAATTACACAATATGGATAACATTTCGCGAAACGGATACCTAAACTACGATATTCTTCGGGTCAGACGCTCTTGGTGGGCATGTTGAAAATGACGACTATTATTATTCTTTGTATTATTAACTTCATTCGTTCAGAATCGTCTTATTGAAGAAATGATTTATTGTTTCTGTAAAATTATACATACCCTTCAAGAGTATCTGACCCGAAGAGCGAAGAATATCCGTGGTGCGAAGTATGTCCGGATTTCTCGTCTATATTTTTTAGTAATTTATTGCTTTCATTTAAGTGTTTTTATTTTATTTTTTTCAGTTTTATAGAGCTACAAAAATCCTAATTCTAGTAATTACTAATTCTAAAATGTAGAGCTACGCTGGTTATGTATACCCTATACGTGGTCGAATTTATTTGAAAAAAAGTTTCTGTTGCTCGGCAGATGGGTATTAGTTGAAGTAGTGTGCTGTAGTGGCTTTTTGGAAAGGGTTGAGAAGTGATGAGATTGAATATAAATAAGAATAAAAAAATAATAATAAAATAAACATTATTGTAAAAACACTAGCTTCTTCACTTTGCTCAGAATCTAAAACATTTTAATTTTGAATTTATTTAATATGAAATAAATAAATTTAAAATAGTTAATAAAATTGTATCATTTTATAGGATTACATAAATACCTATCTTTACCATTGAAACTAAACTTACCTCAAATTATACGTATTATTTATAATAGATTTTATATCATTTATAGTTAAAAAAAAAAAAAAAAATACAAAATTACACATTTCAAAACTAATAGTTATTTAAATAAATATTGTGGTTTTTATTTTTAAATAGCATAAATCTTTGTTTTAATTCATATTTTTTGACATTCCTGTAAATCTTGGTAGTATGAGATAAGTGCGTTGTTGTCGTATCAACAATGATATTATGTCAAATTTTTTTAAGTCAAAATCATTGTTCGGTACGTGAGGTTTTAAATCGTGTTATCGTGGCTTCTTAATATGTCGATTCGTGTGCAACGTTAATCGTGACAAAGTAATGATTGATAATTTGAACTATTATTCAAAGAATATTTTATGAATAAATGATAAATTTCATGTCACATTAAAATTGAAAATTGTTTAATTCACAAATAACAATTTAAAAAACTTAAATTTGTTGAAAAGTAAAAAAAAAAAATATTTACTAAAATTAACAGTCGGTTACTAATATAAAATAAAACGAATACAATAAAGTTATTTAGAATATTATAATTTGATCCTATAAATTGGTTTACATATACGCAATAGGATCTACTATAAAACTTATTTAAATCCCAAACAAAAGTAAGTATACATATTATATTATATTGTATAAGTTTTATTTTTGAAAAGTAAGTATAAGTTTTATTTATATCCAATGGCAAAAATCATTATACTTATAATGATAAAATTCAATAAATAAATCTAATACAAATTACTAACAAAATTAAAGATACATATATACCTATTATACAGGCTATTTATTTTTATTTCAAAAATATTTAAGTGAGAAATTTATATAGTTATATATAAATACCAGCTACACAATCTGCTGAAGTGGCCAAAGAAACATAAAAATTCATATCTGATCTAACTGACGATGAACCTATAATTATCATTAATGATATCAGCATGGACGAATTTCCATTTCAGTCAGATTTAAAAAAAATATTTCCCAATATTCCAGGTAATCTGATTAAGTAAAATATGAATCTATTAATTATGTACCCTGTGATTATTTATGGGGTAAGGGGGTTAATGGGGTTCGGACCCCTCTCATTAACACTATTGATATCTAATAATAATACAACATGTTAAATATTGTCTTTTACGTAATGACGTTTAATATTATTTTTATATTTTTATTACGCTAACCGTTTCGCCTAAATTCGACCTTTTCCATTTCACCCAACGTATTTTTGTCGTATTCTTAACGGTCATTGATTGTTTGGCTCGTTGCTAAAAATTATTCGGCAAATAAACGAGTTGCTGCAACCACGCGCAATATAAACTAAATATTTTTTGAGAAAATCTTGTGCAAAATTATCGATCAAAACGCAGTAATGTAATACAACACTCTGAGATGTATTTTGAGATATAAAATTCTAAGTTTAAATAATTGTTTTATATTCAAATTATAATGTATACTCTTAGTTATAGATGAAGAAAAAAAAATTAATATTATTGAAGTCGCACTCCCCCCCCTATTTTGTTCATTACCCTAAGAAAGTAATTAACGCTAAATTTGGTCATGAACACTCACCCCTTCACGTGGCCCAAAAGGGTTGAAAAATAGCCAATGTGGGTAGTTTTATAGTTTTTTAAACTTAATTTTAAAATTATAGCACTTAGCCTAAAAATGTAGATCGTAATGAGTTTAATCAATAATTAAATTTATTAAATTTCTTTTAAGTCTATTATTTTCCGAGAAAAATAATAAAATAAAAAAAGTTTAATTAATTCGGATAAATTGATTATTTACGATTATTTAATTATATTTAACGAACGGTTAGAGATAAATGATAATTTGTCCTATATAAAAACTAAATAAAATTATACATATATTTTTAACTAATTAAGAGTTTTCGCAAATTTTAACGTTTTGACTTTTAACTTTTTGACCAGTAACTGCCTATAGCCTATAGGATTTTAATCTTACAAAAGTTGAAACGTGATTTTACTTTGCAACGATAATCAATAAATAACATTAAAATAAAATAAACGAAGAACTTTGAAAACCTATACGAGTGATATTAAAATGACAATATTATTTATCCGCATTTAGTCGCAAAACGTAGAATTCGGTCGTAACTCATTAAGCCGTTGTAACTTTTTTTTTGCCGAGCATTATATATGTTTTTATTAAGAAGACACACCGCTTTTTCAGGTCAAGCAAAAAAATAAAAAAAATAATTCAAGAGTCGCATGTCGACGTCCTGTTTTATATCTTTTTAAAAAACATTTGGCGCTGTACAGTACTAGCGCGTTTTGAATTAAATAAGTTTTCGCATTAGTTTCATTCTTGTATAAGTTTCTCAAGGTGGTGGCCTTTTTTTTTCTTTTCAGAAGTCAGGGCCACGATCATAATAAAATTATTATCAGAGAAACAGTGAGAAAAAGAAAGGGAAAAAGCACTAAGGCTCGTTTATATCTGATTCCTCGTACATCACAATCACTGTCTTCTAAATAAAAACTCGGACACATTTCGCACCACGGGTATTCTTCACTCCTCGTGGTGTGAGATACTTACTCTCAAATGATTGGTTGTAAAAAAATAAAAATCGCCAAATTCTTTTCAATTTATCGTTTTAAGAGTTGAAAATTGTACATAAGTTTATTCATATATGGGTCAACTTATAATTACGTTTTTGTTAAAATCAGTTCGGTCAATTTTTTATTAGAAGAGATTTACTTTTCAAAACAAGGCGACATTGATAATTTTCAAGAATGATAAAATATTTTTAACTAAAACCTTGTTTTACACGGATTTTGAAAATGTTCTGAGGAAGTAATTTGTCCTTCTCGACAGTTCCTCTTCAAAATATCCCATTCATCAAAATATCTCACATTAAAAATATCACCATTCAAATTATGACTTATTTTAAATAATTCCTTTTTCAGTTATATAAGTGTTACACAAAAATTAAAATGCATAGTTACACAATAGTATTCCAAATATAAGCTTCCAAACAGTATATTTTGTTTTACAATTTTATTAATAAAAGAAAAAAAAAGTTATACGTTATTACTTTTAAATAATTAAATTTAGTCGGATGTTCAATGTTCATAATTAAGAACATAAGGCATATAGGCTTCTTTTTTTTTTTTTTTTGTAAATACTCCACGAATAATAGGCATAAGGCATAATAATACATGGGCATAAGGGCCTTATGTTCGAGATAATCTAATCTTTTTTTAATTCTGCAGGAAAATCAAAAAACTTGTAAGAAACTTGTAAGAAACAAAAATGTTTGTAACTTTTTCAGCGTATAATTTTTAAAAACTACATGAACGATTTTCAACAGTATACAAAAATTTAAAAAAATATAGAAAATTAGGAAACAATATTCTTAGGACATAGATCATTGATTTGAATAATGAAAAAAATAAAATTGCATACACAGTTGAATATGGAATATTTCTAATGGGAATAATTTGAACGTGGGATATTATGAACACGGGATATTTTGAGAGTGCACCCTCATCAACCACCTCTCCCGACCGATGGGACACGTATATAGATAATTATACCAATCTGCGTCCAATGCAGAATAACAAAAATATAATACACAGTTCACCCGACCGTGGCCTGTTGCCGTTGCCCCGTGCGACCGAATGCCAGAGTTCAAAGGCTCTTTGCCAGTGACGACGGTTTCGAGTCGTTCGGCCGGACGGGACAGTTTGGGACACAGTCCGGCGAGTGTTCTTCCATTATATATAGTAAGTTGTAAGTAATTAGTTAGTAGTAGTAGTAAGTTGTTGTTAATTATTATTATTTTATAGTTTGTGAAGTAATAAACTGCGGAGAGGCGGTGGATGATCGAAAAACGGGCACGCGCCCGCCTACGTCCAAAGACTAAATATGAGAACCAGAGTAAACTTTGTCGACGTCACTTGAACGTTAAATTGTATTCAGTATAGGCACTGCAGCAGTTGTCTACAGCCGTGAACTAAATCAAGAAGAATCTTTATTTAAAACGTTTTTCTCCGAGACATGTTCTTCTTTTCTAATTATATAGCTAATATAAGTCGGATTAAACCCAAAGGAAGCTACAGATAATATAGTTTACACATTGTTACTATCAGGGCTGGATTTAGGGCTAGGCTACCTAGGCTATAGCCTAGGGGCGCCACGTCTTGGGAGGGCGCTGAGCCGTGGACGGTGATTTCTTGATTTCTTTTTTTTTTTTTTTTGTAGATATTAGATATAATTCCTATCTAAAAATTTCATTTACCATCTACTAGAATACTAATCTTACTCAACAAAAATTTAAGACTTAATTTTTTAGGTTGATTTAAAAATAATTTTAAATTAATCCATTTTACACTTTTATATAGTCATAAAATTGATGAATTAATAAGGAGTGGGACTCTCAGTTCTTATTGAATAAATGATGTTCTATGAAGTAGAGGCGTTGGTTTTTTATTAGCCTAGGAGCGTAATTTAAGTAAATCCGGCCTTGGTTACTATGTTCTTTTGAAAACCAGCTGTCAATAATAATCATATTATGTCATAATGATATCTATGAAAACTATGTTTCATGCGAACTTTTTAACTATGTATTAAAAGTGAAACAGCAATTTATCAATAATAATATTAAAGATTTTTTTTTTTTTTTCTAGTGAACGAGGACTATAAAATTTGAATAAAATCCTTATCGTTATGAGTAAGCCACATTAGAGAACTACTTTTGTTTGGAAATACAAAAATAAAATTATGTATTAAACAGCGCTTGAATTGGAAAAAAATAAGAAGAGGGACGTATAAGTCTAAAAAAAAAAAGTAGCTTCCCCGAAAATTTTAATATCTCATAGTCCTGTGGGGGATTTGTGAAAAATTATTGGGGGTACGCTAAAATATTTAAAAAGTAGAAGAGGTACTCCGTCCCCCCACGTCCCCCCTCAATTCAAGCACTGGTATTAAACCAAAGATGTCTGATGGTCCTAAGCATATAGCTTGAACATAGTCTAGTACAGTGGTCTCAAACTACGACTCACATGTGACCCGCGAACCCTTTTGATGTGGCCCGCAATAAAAATGTATTTCATATAAAAATGTACAAAAAAATTGTAAAAATATTAATGTGTTTATTTTTGCATTTAAACATCAAAGTATAATTATTATAATATGACGTTCATAGTGTTTTATTTTTACATAAATCATTCGAAAATTCCCATCATAATATTAGAAAAAGTAAATCTAATATACAAAGGTAAAATATACCATGTGTTTCTGTGTAGAACGTGGGTGCACAGTTACAATTTGACTGTGGTCTGTGACCAGTTGCTATTCAGAACAATTTTGAATTAGTGTATGCGATTAGTTTGTTGGTTAAAATGTTGTGTATTCAACCGGTGAAATGTAAAATTGACTAAGAAAGATAGGCTTAAAAAACAAAAAATTAACCTATGCATACTTTTTTATTAATTCTATTTATCTTCCTATATGTCCTAGACGTCAGTTTCAAGTGCAACTCAAAAATTAAAATAAATACCTAATTAATAAAGATTTCTTAGATTATATTTTTAAATTTTATTAAGTTTATTTTCATTATATTTTTTCAACTTCAATTTTGAAATAACAATAATTTATTATTATACATATAATAAATAATAATAAAAACAAAAAATTTCTTTGTTTTTTTTTTATAAATAATTGTAGTAAATATAATAAAAGTAACTATGTAATAATGCATTTAGAGAAATGGATAGTGTTTTTATATTTGCCTTCATTTTGAGTTCAATTTTAAGTATACAAGTAAATTAAAGGACATTTACATTTTGGTCCACGATTTTTTTTTGTTTTAAATATTTGGCCCGTAGGTAATTTGAGTTTGAACGCAGTAAACTTAGAGGATGACAATAAAAACAGCCGATAATTTTGTCGGACACTGTTATTTATTATTATGAATCAGCTAACGATATTATCACGCTACACAAGTCGCCACAATATTATATATAACAGTACAATGATTTATTATATATATAATATATAAATAGTCTACGAATCTATAAAGATCGGGTTGTATGATGTGATATAATGTAGAATGAATAATATAATAACGATATAGATAATATAACACGTTTGAAAAGTAAATAAATAATAATATTACAATAGGTTGATTTTAAAATTACACTAAATGAACGATGGCACGACCTAAACTAAATTTGAGAAAAACGTCCTAACAGACTATATAAATATTTCTTATTAAACTATTTACCTACGTCAATACCATTATTATAATAATAATAATATTGTTATTACACTCTAAGTTCAAATTTTGTTTTCTACGCTTATCACTATTAAATTATACACTAATACTAAACAATTAAAACTACGTCTATACATTTGTTTGTAGCGTATTTATAATATTATATATTATTATTATAATATTTGAATATGATCCGAAACGAAACAAAAAGAGAAAAAAAAAAGTTTTTAAACAGTCCTCTTTTTGTTACGTTTTGGCGAACAATAAAAATATAATATGTATATGAAATAAATTAATAATATTCGTGATATAATGAATAAATAAATAAATAAATAAATAGATAAATAAATTATGACGCGATCTGGGCAGCGTTGTCGTTTTAATTAAAGCTCCCGTCGAATTTCGGTTCACCGGAAAAAATGTTCGGGTAGACTCAAGCCGGTAAATTTCTTTTCGAGAGGACAAAATTACAATTTATTTTAACCGCAGTATAAAAAAAAAAATAAAAAAAAAATACGTATAATCGAGTCGTACAATTTTATTTTTTTATATTTTTTCGGAAATTTCTCTTGTTTGTTTTTATTTTGATATTTGGATATGTTATAACAATATACTTGAAATATATACCAAAAAATTAAAGCAAGTTGAAAATTGTATTTTAATATGTATTTACAACAACCGACTTTAAGCGTTTTGTTTTATAATTATTATTGTTATTTTTTTTACTCATTACAGACTTTTTGAGTTAATTTTCATCCACCCTTGACGGCTCTTCCGGGAAAGTATTATGCATTTGAATCTATGGAAAGTCCATAGATAATCGCATTTTTTTTTATGGCGGAAAATAGTCATATAGTAATTTATATTATATAAGTGTATAATTTTATAATATAGTTATTATATTATAGTATAACATTTTCTCATTGGGTTTCTTATTATTTTTATCTTTTGGAATTTTTAGATTTCCAGTAACCACTATTTTTAATTCCATATTTTAAAAGACAGTATTTTTTTTTCAGAAAATAGTTATTTTTCACTCATATCTGGCATAAAACTGATTGTTATTTAACCGTGATACGCAATTTTACTTTAAATTAGCGCAGTTTTATTATTAAGTATTTGTTGGTTAAAAAATGAATCCATCTTCTGAATATGAAAATAGTATTATCGTTGTTCAGTGGCGAACGCAGGGGGAATTTACCCCCTCCCTCGAATATTTTTCCTGACTATAGTCGTCTGTTGTCGTCTGTTAATGAAATTATTATTTATAAAGATCGTTAGTTATTTTTTAAGTTTTTATTACATTCGTCATCAAGTAAGAGAAATTTAAAATGATACAATTTCCTGATGAAATTATAATTTTATTTTTTCAAACAAAATAGTTCGGATTTTTTTTAAGCTTTTCGTGTGTCACGGATTTGTCATTCTCAATGTACGTCTTAGATTTTTGTAACAGTGTAAGCAGATCGAATTGTTAGTTCGAAAAACCGTCTATGTCGTGTAGGAGCGAATTTTACTCAATTTTTGCATATAGGTACGCGATTAAAATGGGTTTGTTCGAATCGAATGGGGTGTGTATGTAGGGGGAGGGCGGGTGACGCCTATTTAATAATCTCGTCGGGGGAAGAAAATATCGTTCCATTAAAAAAAAAAAAAAAAATAACAATAATAATAATAATAATATTCGTTTGGCGCCGCCACCGGATCCGCAGTGTTGATGGTGATGATGATGATGATGATGATGATGATGATGATGATGAAAACCGAAATTTATCGGGAGGCGATTTGACGCGGCCCCGAGATTACGCGTAATCTAATGTATATAATATATTAGGTGCCCGTCGAACCGGGTCACATGGCCAACGGTGCCGGATTCACCGTCACTTTTGATCCGCCGCTCGACTTCCTCCGGCCGTCGATGCCGTTTCCACCGTCTCCGTCGTCGTCGTCGGCCGACACCAGTTCGTCGGCGTCGTCGTCGTCATCCGCTTCCTCCGCGGCCTCGTCTTCGGGCGACAGATCGTTTTTCCTGTAACCAAACAATGAAAACGTGAACGCGTTAGAAACGGTCGAATTCGAACATAGATTTTCGACGTATTATCGATGCTTAATAAACGTCGGCCACTTATCATGCCGATTGTGTACGCCGCAGTGGTTCCCAAACTTCTTACACTCGCGGCGAGTGTGAATAACTCACTGTTTCGATAAAAACAATTAATTAACTTCCAGTAGTGACGTATACCAATATAAGAGGATCATTCTTATTCACCCCATTGTCTGTATTACTTATATGTATTTTTTTTCGAGTAAAATTTTTTAAAGTTTGCAACTTTCTTTAGTTATTCTAAACAATGCCAAGGAACGCATGCTTAAAAATATCCGAAAATGTTATAATTTGAATTATACAAATATTTTATAATTAGTCACATTTTGAATACATATGTATTGGTAACCAAACTCGATAAAATAATTTAACAAATACCTATATCTTATTTAACGAATAATAATAAAAAGCATTTTCGCGGTAGGATTAGAAATTTTATTATATTGAAAATGTATTGTGTTTGTCATAAAAAATTTGCAATTTTAATTTTTAAGTTACATACGACCTGACGTAAAATAATAACTCACTAAATGGTGTAACCCTACGAAGAATGTGGCTCCCATGAATCAGGGCCGTCCCTACAATTTGCGGGGCCCGGGGCATGGGACACTTGAGCGGGGCCTAAAAAATGTAATGTATTGAAAAAAAAAAAAAAAAAAGAACAAAATGACATCCCCGTTAATCCTACTACTCAAAATGTTCAAAGCATCAGAATAAACATGGGTTTCAAAATTTTTTTTTTTATGTAGAAAACTAGAATTTAAACATAATTCGTTCCTTGGTTTCTAATAATTAGGGCCCGGATTCCAATGCAAAATGCATATTTATTTTGGTAATTTTAGGCAATGCTTTCTAATTACATCATTTGTTTCATGTAACAGAGAACTCAAAAGTGAAACTTTAATTTTGCATTATTTTGCATTTTTCGATGTTTTTTCATTTTTAGAGCATATTTTAGCATTTTTCGGTC
>JAIPRM010009428.1:0-14801 GCA_025469315.1 Stegophylla sp. TES_Ste_2020 | reverse complement strand
GAAGGAAGTTAATAATATAAGAAAAAAAAAAATAATGTTCGAAAAATGTTCAAAATTTTTTTTCACATTTTCAAAATTTTCTCGCGCCAAAATCTTTTTTATAAGATTTTCTATCTATGTTTAAATTTTCATAAAATTCTGATCAAAAATGATGGTTTTCGAGTCGTTTTTGTCAAATTTTGGGTAGTTTTTTCCAAAAAAAACATTGAAGAATTGAGAAATTCAAAAAATGACCTCTTAGAGTACAATCTAGAGGAAAATCGGGTTTTAAAAAGTTATTGATCGAAACTTTTGGACAAGTATTTCTATACGAAAAGTTGTACACAGAAAAAAAAATAAAAAATAAAAAAAATAAATAAACATCATTGTAAAAATACTAGCTTCTTCACTTCATTCAGAATCTAAAATATATAGTATAATGTATGTAAAATATAGCACTTCACGTTTATTTCTTATATTATGAAAATAATACAAGTTAAACTATTGTAAAAACAAGATAAACTATTCAGCTGTGGGGAAAAATAAGTTTCTAGTGTTATTTCTATTGTAATCAATTCTAAATAACAATAATTATTTATTAAAAAAATCTAGGTTACTTTACACGTAATATAACCGTTTTACTCAAATATATATACTACATATAAGTACCTAGATTTTCTTATAATTGAGGTGCATAGAATCAAAACAGCTTAACCCAAAAAAGTAAAATTTATACAAGACGGGCAATTAAAGTTTTAACTATTAAGTAATATTTATAGTAATTTAAGTATCAATGCCAAAACAAATTAAGTGCTACCATCTACAAAATAATTTTTTGTGAGGGTTGGGCCATATTGGATTTGAAATATTTGATCATTCTAAAACGTTTGATGAGATAAAACGGAAAATATTTTTTTGTGGATTAAGCTGTTTTGGTTCTATGCACCTCAATTAAAAAAAAAAAAAAAACTATGAATCATTTTTTTATGGGAAAATCTTTTTAGAAGTATAATCTAGACGAAACTTTGATCCCAAAAAAATTGTTGGAAAAGTTATACTAATCAATATTATAGTAGTCTTTATGAATACAAAATAGACTACAACATTGTAAAACCGAAACTTAGAATCTAAAAGATAAATTAATTACAGTCAGAAAATTCGTGTAGTTAGATTAAAATAATAAAATCTACTCGACGATATTAAACAAATACATATGGGCTTCCATATAACATATTGTGTACACAGAGCA
The DNA here is from genome assembly GCA_025469315.1 of Stegophylla sp. TES_Ste_2020. Taxonomy (NCBI): domain Eukaryota; kingdom Metazoa; phylum Arthropoda; class Insecta; order Hemiptera; family Aphididae; genus Stegophylla; species Stegophylla sp. TES_Ste_2020. The sequence goes on along the minus strand of JAIPRM010009428.1, from coordinate 13,573 downwards.
CGTCATTACGTGAGGAAATTAAAACAATCATACCCAATGGAAATGATATACGTCATTACAAAAAAAAAAAAAAAAAAACCATCTAGATTTCGTCGTTCTAGATTAAACATGAAAAATTTAACTCATGAGTGCTTATTAACACACAATGAAGAGTTTTACCGCGTCGTCACTAATTTTCATTGTAATTATCTTTACCGTAGTCCAGATCCGAGGAGCAGATACTGATAACGATGCCTTAGATCGACATGGGCAGACGAATAGTCCCAGAAGTGATTTCATAGTAGAAAATGAACACGGAGCAATCATTGAACTACAAGGTTTTCTCAAGTTACTCCGATGGAATTCCAAGGTCGTATCGAGGAAGGTATTTATCGGCGACAAAAAGCAATCCATTAACGATTACCCATTCAACCAATCCGATTCGGATGGATCGATTACTAAAGAAAACGTATTTGAGGTGTCGCAATTGATAAATACCGTAATGTCTTGTGAGTATAGTAACATCAGTTATTATCACACCAAACTAACCAATAATTTCATTGAGCGAGTGATTTCAAAAATTACAATAGACCTGCAACATGAATCCAAAGATGAGCATTTGAATAGGCTTAACGAATACTCCAAAAATTATCAAATCATATCGGAACATGTTTTAAGAAATTATTCGCCAATGATAATGACACTGGCGGGCTTAGGGAAATTAACAAAACACGTTTTATATGAAAATCATAATATTTTAGAAATATTACTATCGGCGTACACGTTCACGACAAGAAACAAAATAAAGTGTGCGAATAGCACAACGTTTGAAAAGAGAAAAAACAATTTTGATATAATACAAATAACAAATTATCAATTGCAAAATCGTCTGGAACAGTATATGATTAAAAACTGCTATTATCCCGAGGAGTTAAAGACTTACAAAGAAGAAATAGACAAGAGGATATCGAATATGCAAGATTTCGTAGACCATGATTATCTAAAAGAAATAAATAGGTTAGTTATCTTAATAACGTATCCTAAATTGATGGATAAAGATATAAATAACAGGTACGTATTCAATTCGAAATCCGATTGCGAAGAATTAACTTTATTACTTTCAAATCAAACCACTACAAGAATTTTACTCGTTCAATGGGACGGTGAGACTGTCAACTTAAAAAAAGTTTTTAAAAAAAGAGTCTTCAGAAGTTTTTACATTAAACCCATAATAACATACGAAAAATTAATACTCGATAAAATAATTGAAACAGTTTTAGGATACGAATGGATTGCGCTGAAAAAGATCGTGAACGACAATTCGGATTCCGATAAACGTGAAATGTGCAATAACTCGTTGCTGTACAAAATCCAAAAATATTTACAAATATTTAAAGCCGCCGGTCATCCGGTTTATTTATTAAACGAAATGACGTCTATGGAAATCAATTTGATGTACGTCTGCTCGTTGATGCCGTCGCTGGACGACAATAGAATTTACATAAATGATCACATCGCTAATCTGGAGAAGTCGAAAGCGCAGGATTTCGCCGGAGAAGATTTCGAGTCGTTTCTGAAATCCTTGTCCGAGATAGTGGTGTTTGGCAAGCTACACCCGGCCATATCGAACATGTTTTTGGAGCGAAGCGATTTCCATTGGACTTTACACAAAGAGCTAGGCATAGGTTATCAGTTTTTTTACAGACAATATCACGAGAGATCTGCTCGGAAATCGTTGTGCGATAAATTATCGCAGGTACATTCGAAAATCGTTTCGACGAACGCGCACGTCGAAAACTGTTCGATGATTTTCAACGATTTCCACTCGGCACAAGCACCTGCTGATGCCGTCGAACGATGTTTTGAACAGTTCAACGCTACGCATCAGGAAATAATCACCGACGTCGGTGACGTGATAGCGAACTATTTGGACAAGACAGAAGTCAGCTGGAATGAATTGGCACTGATGTTGATTTATAACAAATCGCACGTCAAGCTTTTCGACCCCAGCGGACGACAGAGGTCGTTCGACGACAGTCGCGTACGACATTTAATAACGTACACGCACGTCGTGAGGCTCATGTTCGAAGAGCGTCAGCATATTATTTGCGGTTCTAGCCCGTCGAGTCGTTTAGACGACAATAAAACGTCCGACGATGATAGGACCGCGTGCAGCCAATGGGCATTCGACGTGAACGGTGTTGACGATTTGAAAAACCACAAAGGATTATCCGAGATTTTCGCGAAAGTAAAGAAATTCAATGAAATTGCCGGCGTCATGCTGCGACTGTTGAACGGATTTCCTGAGGTGAAATTCAAATTACATTGGGGCGGCACGGAACTGACGCTCGCCGAAGTTCACAGCCATTTTGAAAATCACGTTTTCGATATTCAATACGTTTACGATTACTCCTGTTACGTTGTGAAATGGATCATCACGCTGACGTTTTCTGCGTTGACGGATATCGTCACCGCTCAAATCACGACTAACGATTTCAGGCTTTACGACTACGAAAAGACGGGATTACAGACACTCGTGGAAGAGTTCTTGGGTTTGGACAGTCGTCGATTGAAGCCCGCGAGGGAACTTTTCACAGCGACCGTTGGCTTCGTTCGACGGTACACTGGCAATAACGTCGAATACGCAAATTACTACACGAACACGATTAGAGACGCATTCGCATTCGTAGGGTTCGCAGAAAAACATCTGCCGACAATGAACGGTAGTCTTTCGAAACGTATTTATTCATTTTTCGTAATGATTAAAATTCTATTACAATCTTATTAGCAACGCTGCGCATAAACGAGTTAAAAACTTAAGTTGAAAGTCAAGTATAATAATGATATTGTTTCACTAAACATATTGCTTTTAGTATTCAAGTTAATTATCTTTTAACTTAACTTATCAATATTATATTAACTTAATAAATAATGAGTTTCTTTTGGATAAAATCCCGTCAAGTTAAATCTGTTATTATAGGATGCACTCTGATTTATTTTGTCATGTTTTTTTTTTTTTTTTTATATATATATACATGTTATGATTGTTATGATTAAGGCTGTGAATTTGTAGGAAAGTGCATTTTTTTTTTTTTTTTTGGTGATTGTAAAACATAGCTATGTAAGCACATAATTTGAATTATGTTACAACGAATCCATTTATGAAACCTTTATTTTGCATTTTTTGACGTTTTTAATTTCTTAGGTCATTTTTTTTTTCATTTTTAAGTCATATTTTCCTTTTTTAGTTAATTTTTCGATAATTTTTATTAAATTCCGTCAATTAATATCTTTCGAAAATCTTTTTTTTTTGTTTTACACAAGCTGTACATAAGTAAAATTAATTTTTTTTTTTATGTTTTTGGTGATAGAATTATAATATAAAATTCAAATTCAAACAGCAATTTTATTTTATTTTTTTATTAAATATACATATTTTTATGCTTGTAAAATTTGATCTACTTATGTAGTAATGTAAAATATCAATATAAATGTAAAAATTAAATTAAAACCATTTCAAGTGAATTTCATGCTATAATTTTTAACATTTTATATTACACTTTGAGCATTTTAAATGCATAATCCATTGCATTTTTTTGACATTTTTACCACATTTTTTAAGATTTTTTAGTGCATTAAATTCACAGCCCTGGTTATGATATTGCAAACATTGGGACATAAGACGGTAGAAAACCGTTCGAATTTACGAAATTCATAACCTAAAACCATGAAAATTAAAAAAAAAAAAAAAATTAAATAACACATTTATAGTTTCTAATTACACAAAATTCCAATGTGCCCAATAATATTTCGTAAAAATTGTTATTTTTATCAACCCATTAAACATAAAAACCTATATTATAACTTTCATCAAGGATTCATATCTCATTATTAAAATTATTATTATTGATACATAAATAAGAAATTATTATTGAACAAATGAATTATAATATATAACTGTATCAATTCAAATGATTTTATAATATAATAGTCATATTTCAACATGCCATATATTATTATGTTATTTAGTAATTTGTTGTGTATATAATTCAGAATTAAAATCATGAAGTATATAAAAATTGTAATTTTTATTTCCAGAATTTCAAATATAAATTTAGTGCATATTAAACATAAAATATGATACCTATGTTGTTTAAATGAAATTTTGATTGAAAAAAAAAAATTATTTTATATAAAAATTACCATTTTCGTGTTAATTTCAATTTAAAATGGTTACAAAACGAAAAAAGTTGACTAGCAATTTATGAAATGATGAACAACATATACAGCTAATATATAATGAATATATGTTTGATATGAACTTACGAAAAACAAAGTAACTTCAAAATTATTTATTTATTTCCTACTTATATCAGACTATTGTCGATAATGGCAGCAAAATCTTATTATTATCTTATTCATTTTAGAATTCTGGGCTAAATAACTAAAGTCGATTTCATGACAATCGACTTTATGGAACATCCATTTCATCAATTATCATTTCGACTAATGACCATTTTAAATTACCATCGGGATTCGATTCCTGTCTCATGGTAATTTTAAGAAATTGTTTTTCAAAATGTTTGATAGTTTAGACAAGCATAAGAAAAACGTACCCTAAAAATTGAATAAAAATGGTAAAATATACCTATACAAGATTTAAATAAGATCAGTTTTAGTAATTTTGTTGTAGCTCCAAAACTGTACTTAGTTTTTCTTCTTATTATCAATATTAGTGTAATACAATGAACATTTTGAAATTTATTTCAATTGCCATGTTAGTTTTTTTTAAATATTATTTCAAATTCTTGATAATATCATGAGCTGCAACACTAGTGTATTGACACTTGTCACTGCGGAATCAACTCAATCTATGTATATTATCTTCAAATAATACGTCACTCGTTTTATAACCCGAAAATCCGATTATAATAATATATTTATACGACTTTTGTTCCGACACTGTCATTTGGACAGTGGGCAGGAACTTTGCAGAAGGGGCTTGGACCCAGAGCATAGCATTTTTAGGAACCTTTTTTTATGTATGGTATTAGATTGATAGAAAAAAAAAAGTAATAAATAATAATTAAACTATAATAATTGTAGTATATTATTATGATAAAATATTACCACGTTATGTACCTACTTGTACCTAATCATGAATATTATATCATATTTATAGCACTGTCTAGTGTACATGAGCAGACTTAATAATTGTGAAAATTCCGTTAAGAATATATTTTTTTCTCTATCCTAGATAGGACAGATCCAACCCCCCCCTCCAAAGTCTATTTTAAATTTCAAGTAAAGTAAAGATTGTATTGATTTCATAAATCTGAGAATTTTTTTCTTTTTTATGTTTGGAAACTCTTTCCCGAGTATAAGAATACTGCTCCAAAATTTTCACCCAGGAACTTATTAAATCGGAAAAATTATATCAATTGGTACTTAATAATGTCATGAGCTTTCTATTTTTCTTTCTAACTTACAATATAATTCCTCTGATAGTACAGATAGAAACCACCAAGAGTATATGAAACAAACTCTATTCACTTGATTGCAAACAACGCGAGTTTTGTTTGGTTAATAAAAAAAAATAAATAAATTAGAGTTTTATCCATTTAATGTTTTTAATAACACAACATAAAATAATATATATATATATATTATGCATAGAAACACGATATCAACTAAAATAAACAACGATGATGTCTCTTACAAATTTTTAATTAAATGATTAAAGTAAATTTTTACTATTAAATGAACAATCTCGAAAAACGTATTAATGCGCTTAGAATTACTCCTGTCCAAGGACGATAGAGATTGATCCGTGAAACCTGGAAATTCCAATGCTTCTCGAAGTGTTATCATGTTATATATCAAATCTTCTGTGTTATTACCAATGTGCCATTGGATGATGATAGCGGTCACTGAGTGTCTGTCTATTTCAAAGAACTCTTTCACGAGTGACTGTAATACCGTCCTTTCATTGTCGTCGAGCGTCGAGTCGTCAGTCGTCGCGATTTGGGTGATAATGATGTCCACCAGCGTGGAATACGTTTGGGTAGTCATCCATTTCAAAACGTAATGGAAATAATCGTAAAAGTCCCGAATGTCGAAAGCGTTACATTTATAACTGTCGTGGACTTCGGAGAGCGTCCTTTCAGTGCCGCGCCAATGTAATTTTAACGTCACCTCGGGAAATTCGTCCAACAGTCGTTGCGTGGCGTCACTAAAATCACTGAATTTTTTTTGATACGTGAGAAACAAGGCTAACCTATTTTCGTTTTTCAAATCGTCAACACTGTTAACGTCGATTGACGTGCTCTTTGAACAAGAAGCATGTCCGTCGTCGTGCGGTTTTTCTAGTTGTAATTCGAAATGATTTGACAGTCCATCACCGCAAATAATATGATAAACCTCGTCGAACATGAGTCTCACGGCGTGCGAAAACGTTATTAAATGTCGCGCACGGTTGTCACCGAACGATTTCAGTTCGTTTTTGTCCAAAGACTCGATGTACAATTTTTTGTAAATCAGCGTCATTGCAAAATCGCTTAAGATATTATCGTTCTCGCCCAAGTAATTCGATATTATGTCACTGACTTCGATTATGATTTCGCGATATATCGCGATATACTGTTCGAAACAACGTTCCAACGAATCGGCAGTTGTCGAGTTGAAAATTGTCAAACAGGTTTTGATTTGTGCGTCCAACGATACTGTTTTCGAATTTATCTTGGACATTTTGTCACACAACGATATTTGACCGGACCTTACGCGGTAATCGGAGTAAATAAACTGATAGTCGCGGATGAATTCGTATGGCAAAGTCGAATAGTAATTGATTCGTTCAAAAAACACGTTCGATAAAGCTGGATGTAACTTGGCGCATACCACCATTTTGGACAAAGAGCTTAGAAACGACTCGAAATCGTCGTTGGCGGCGAAATCTTTTGCTTTTAACGTGTCCAATTTGGCAATGAAGCCGGTTATGTGATGTCTATTGTTTTTGAACGATGACATCAACGAACAGATGTACAGCAAATCGATTTTCATCGACATAATGTTGTTAAGTAAATACGTCGAGTGACCGGTGTCTTCAAGTATTTTTCTATACTTTTCTATTTTATCGAGTAACAATTCATTGCACATTTTATGTTTGTACTGCGGACCCCAAGCACCTTTCGCGATCCTTTTTAACGTAGTCGACTGGTATCCGATAATAATTTCAATTGTTTTATCGAGTATTATTTTTTCAAACTTGATAATAGGTCTTATGTACAAGGATGGAACGATTTTCTGTCTATACACTAAACTAACATTTACACTATTATTGTTCCACGGAATGTATAGAGTTCCTCTAGAGAGTTGTTTAGAAAGCAATTTAATTAATTCATAATAACCATCTTTGGAATTAAATATAAATCTCTTATTCTCGTTTTTATCGACAAAACTAGGAAACGTTATTAAGCTTACTAAATTATCTATTTCTTCTAGAAATTCGTGGTCTACGAAATCTTCCATTATTTCAGCTATTCTGTTGTCTACCTTCTTTTTAAAAGTCATCAAACCCTCGGGACGACGACAATTTTTAATCATAAACTGTTCAAGGTGACTTCGCGTCTGGTAATTTGCAATTTTTATAGAATCTAAAACTGAAATGTGCGATTCAAAATTTTTTATATCACTTGTGATTTTAGAGGCACATCTATGTTTGCTTCTCGTCATAAACGTGTACCACGATAATAATATTCTTAAAATATCGTGATTTGAAGATGCGATATGTTTTGTCAATTTCACTAAGCCCGCTAATGTCAATATCATTGGTGATATATGTTTAATAATGGCATCGGTTATGATTTGAAATTTTTCGATGATATGTTTGTTTATTTTGCGTAATTTCTCATTGTCTGAGTCTGATGGGCATATTTTAGTTTTCGATATAAATCGCTTAAAATTATCATCAATCAGTTTAATGTGATAATAATTGATGTCACAATACTCACAGGACACTACCGTGTGTATCAATTGAGAAATTTCAAATACATTTTCTTTTGATATCGCCCACGGATCAATCGATCCATATGAATCGAATTTGGTAAAGTATCCCTCCAATGATTGCTCTTCGTCATCGATAAATACCTTTCTCGATATGACCTTGGAATCCTGTCGAAGCAACTTGAGAAAATCGTGTAGTTCTGCTTCTTCGTGTTCATTACCATGGATGTAATTTATTCTTACTACGTTAAAGAATAGTAAAATGGAAATAAATAACTCTGGATAATTCTTCATTGCGAGTTAAAGCACTACTCATAGTCTAAATTGTTTACGCTCAATCCTGTTCCCGGTACCTTGTTAACTTTTTTTTTTTTAATATCGTGCGCTATTTCTATTGGATACGATTGTTTAATTTTCACGCACATTTGTTGTATACACATGTGGTTATAGGAGAAGCCAGTTGGTTAACAATATTTCATCTTCAAATTACTTTTTGCATTATGATACTTAGAAAAGATCGATTTGAAAGTCATAATTATTGCTTTTGAAATTTTCGATAGAGTATTAAAATCGATGATTTACATACTACGGAAACACGTATTATCACACACAAACATGTTAATACCAATCAGTGGCGGCGCGAACTTTTTCAACAGTGAGACAAGAAAATGTTAGTTGCTGTACACACGACCCACCTATTTAATTTCAACTAAATTGCGGGGGGCTATGCCCCCCACACCACCTTATTATAATTCTCACAGATGTCTATATAATATTATATGGACATCTGTGGCAATTCTATATCACATTTATTTTTAACTTACAGGTACTAAAATAAAAATAAGTTCTATTAATTATATAAATTATAAATACTGCTTTATTAATTTAAATTTAGTTAGCATAGCCTGAATTTCAGATAACAAGATAACCATTTGCTTTATTTATAAACCATGTTTATGTATATTCTCTATGTGACTATTAATATATTTATTCATTTATTACATTGCGTCATCATAAAAGTACTCAATATTTTTTTAGTACTGACTAACCATTATAGGTACTTACACACCCACCACCCTTTTTAGCTGTGAGACAATTGTCTCACAAAAACCCTCTCGCACCGCCACTGATACCAATCATGGTTTATAGATAATATTATTTCTATATTTTTACTTACACTGATTAGTTGTTGTTTATCCTAATATTTACTAAATATTAGAAGTCTTTACTGCATAAATCATTCGGGTTGTAACCAAAATATTTTGTATACCTTTGGTTAATGTTGATAAATGTCTGAATTTCCAACATTTACTAATAACAGTAGTCAGTGAATTCAGTGGGGTATATGTTATACCCTACTGAATTATATATATATATGTATACCAAAATTTTGCCCCCCCCCTGCTATCAACGTTTGCACACGCCTATGTATATACATTAAACATATATGACTAAGTAGGAATATTTATTTTTTCGACTTGGAAAAAAAAATAGGTATGAATGCACACCTTCCCCAAAAAAAATAAAAAATAAAAAAAGCGGGACATACTTCGCACGATGGGTGTTCTTCGCACGACGGGTGGGATTCTTTGACGGGTGTATTGAATTTTAAAGAAACGATAAATCATTTCTTCAATAAAACGATTTTTGAACGAGGGAAGTTAATACTATAAATATAAAATAGTAGGTTAGATACTGTTGTTTAATAGTGTAAACATATACATATACAATATACATGTATACATATACATGGCGTCCGTGTAATATGTGACAACTGATAAGGCGTTGTGGCTCTGAGAAATGTATTTGGGCGGCAGTCAAAAAGCCACACCGTAATTACCGACTTGTATCGTATTAAATTTAGCGTCGAAAAATACGTAGGATAAGATGAGCGAATAACAAATAGTTTCCGTACTTTCTTCGACTTTTTTTCAGTCTTACCCTTGTAAAATGTTTAATTCTTAGTCCGTGAGAAATTTTATTGCACCAAAATATTCGCAATGAAATTTTCTATCTAGACACCAAATTTAAAAACAATCGGTTTGACCAATTTTCTTATATGTACGTTAAAGTGCGTGATTTTAGGTATAACTAACGAATTCAGGCGAAATTCTAACTTCAGACGGTTATAAAAAAAAATTTGACCAACGATTTTCAAGATTTTTTCAGGTCAAGTAGACGTATATGTCAGTGAGATAATATTAAATTTTCAAGTCTTAATATCAAAAATCAAAAATTTTATTGCATAAAAACTAACAAAAAGTTAGATATTTCCGAAATTTTCAAAATGCTGTACTTAACTCAAAATTGATCAAATCTTTTTGAAATTTTTATGAATTTTTTTCGTCACTATTTTTAGTAGTTGGTGAAAATTTCAAGTCTTTTGCTGTATTATTTTAGAAGTTATGTCAAAAAGTAATTTTCAATTTTACGGAAATTGCGGTAATTGCATATTTTGCCGTTTTTTGAATTTTTTTTTTCAGTTTTTTCGCATTATTAAATAAATATTGAGAAATTTGAAAAATGACCTCTCAAAAGTACCATCTGGGTTCGATTTTGGATCTATAAAGTTACTGATCGAAACTTTTGGACCAGTAGTTCTATACGAAAAAGTGTTCACAGAGGAAGAAAAAAATAAATAAAAATAAACATCATTGTAAAAACATAAGCTTCTTCACTTTCGTTCAGAATCTAAAAAGACAATTTTACAAGTAATAAAAAATAATAATAAAACAATAAGAAAAAGTGTTAGAAAAAAATTTTCAAAATTTATATTTTCACATTTTCAAAATCTTCCTGAGCCAAAATATTTCTTACATTTTTGTCAATCTATTTTGAAATTTTTATAAAGTTTGATTTGAAAAGACATAGTTTCCGAGTTTTTTTTTTTTATTAAATTTTGGGTAGTTTATCCCAAATGTTGAGAAGACAATTGAGAATTTTGAAAAATGGCCTGTTTAAAACACCGTTCAAAGGAAAATTGTGATTCAAAAAGTTGCTGGACAAGTATTTTCGTACGAAAAAATGTATACAGAAAAATAACTAAATATCATTGTAAAAACACTAGTTTCTTCGATCAGAATCTCAAATATAAGAGCATAAAGTGAAATTTGGAAGGTTCTTAGCCGGTATAACATATTATATTAAAACATTTTTTTTAATGGGTCAAAAACTCTTTTAGGGCTCGTTAAAATCCTAAAGTTGGTTGAGCGGATACCTTCCCTATCCGGTGCTACAAGTACCTAAATATATTACATATTAATCATACTTGAATATCACAAATTAATACTAATAGACCGGCTTCATTGACCGACAATTAGCACTAGTCAGTTCGTAAGACTCGGTTTATCCTTTGTCATATAATCTTATTTTCATATTTCCTAATGTGTTGAAAATTACACCAACACTAATAATTGTCATAAATGAAACACTGGAGGAAATATTATATAGATATATCAAGGAATTTTTAAGTATATTTTCTCTGCCCAAATGGACACCTAGTTAACACCCAGTAAAGAAATAATTAACTGGGGTGTCCTATATCGGCTATATTCAAATTATCCAGCCGAAAAAAAAGTTATTGGCATAACATTATTAATTATTGAAATTTAATGTTTTTAATTTTTTTTTTTTTTGAATAAATTACAATCATATTACTATCACAGTACCTTTCTTAATTATATTAAGTTATCAACGATAATACCTAACCGTGTTTACCAATTTTGATTTTGTGTTATAATACTCTCTACTTTTCCTGCCGAAAATGGCAAATGTGTCTATGTTATAAACGGGGAATACTAGAATCACCTGAATGTAAACGTGCGAAGAACAAAATATGGTTTGACACAAGTGTAGACATACATAAAAAGATTAAATTTTAAAAAATCATTAAAAAAACTTCTCAATGCAAAACTTCAAAAGTTTAAGAATGTAGGAAGTTTACAATTATTAACGGATATCAGGATATATTTGGAAAAGATAAATTTAAAAAAAAATCGGACATATTTCCCACCATGGGTATTCTTTGCTTCCCGGGTGGGAGTCTCTTGGTGGTTGTATTGAATTTTAAAGAAAAAACAATAAATTTTTTCTTTAATAAAACGATTCTGAGTTTATTCAACAATTTCAACAATTCTTCAGTTCATTCAAGGCAATTTTACTTAAAAATTATAAAGTTTGTTATAATTACAGAAATAATTTTTTTTTCAGCTAGATTTATATTCCACAACTAATTAATAAATGAAGAAAAACAATTTAATGGAAATAATATTTTAGAGAAAAAAATAAGGATAATTTTTTTTTCACATATTAAAAATTTTCATTGCACAAATATAGTCTATTCATATTTAAATTTTTATAAAGTTTTGATTAAAAAAAGACAGTTTTTGTCAATATTTGAATAATTTTTCTCAATTGTTGAGGAAACTATTGAGAATTTCATAAAAGTAGCTACTAAAAGTGCTAAATTGAGGAAAATTCTGATTTATAAAGTTGCTAGTCGAAACTTTTGGATTAGTATTTCTATACGAAAAAGTGTTTATAGAAATAAATAAAAAATAAACATCATTGTAAAAAAAACTTTCGTCTTCCTTTCATTCAGAATCTAAAATTCAACTTTTATATAGTGAAATTTTTAATTATACCAACAAAAAGGGTATTAATAGGTTATTTAAATGTGTTAGGTTATAAAAAGAGGACACCCAGTAAATATTCAATAAAAATGCCCTAGGATATAATATAATATTCTATGTGTGAAATTATATTCATAACTATAAAATGTATTATTGTGAAAATCACCTATACGAAACTGCTTACTCTACAAAACGGAATAGTTTTATGATTATAATACGAAAATTACAGTTCGGCAGTTCTTAAATCTTAATACAGATTTCATAGGAACATAGTAATTAGTAATGAAATACAAATTTTTCTCGAATTGCAAAAAAATTGCTTGTTTTTGTAGAGAAGTTATGAAAGTTTTTCAGATTTGAGTAGTAATGTAAATTGCTCTCAATTTCTGGTGAGGCAGAGAAATATTCTAATTTTTAACTCATCAATACCCTAATTTCCCCTGTTTATCCCCGACAACAAACAATTTATTTTCCCTTCTAAAATCTTCTTTTTTTTTGTAAAAATCATAAATAGGTAAGACCTTTTTTCATATCAAATATATTTACGAGTAATTAGTAAACATTTCACGTTTCAAGCACAATTATTTTCAAAGTACTGATTAAATAGATAGCATTAAAATTTATTTAATGAAATTTAATAAAAAATATTTAATGTTTGAACACTTTTGACAATTTCAAAACATGACCTCTATTAAGTATACTGAATTCTGATATTGCATTCATTCAGTCGAGAATTTTACTTATAAATTCCTCCCATTTAAAATATATATCTACACCTCTATCTCATGACTTGTTAAAATACCTCCCCCCCTCACAGAGTTCAAGTCTGAAATAAACATTGATTATTTCAAAACATTATATATATATATATATATATATATATATATATATATATAAATATTTTTACATAAATTTAATTTATAAAAATTAAATATTTCTATTAGTAACTAACAAAGCTAAAA
>JAIPRM010009427.1:0-14802 GCA_025469315.1 Stegophylla sp. TES_Ste_2020 | reverse complement strand
AATTATTCGAAGTTCTCAATAGTTTTTTCACAATTTAAGAAAAACTACCCAAAATTTGAGAAATATGTCTTAAAAACTTTTTTTCAATCCAGTGTTTATAAAAAAATTATCATAGATAGATAGTATTATGACAAATATTTTTGTGAAAGAAAATTTTTCATATGTGAAATTTTTTTAACACTTTTTTCAATACATTTTTTTTTCTTTTCACTTTTTTTTATTTACGTAACTAATATTTATTATTTTTTATTGATTGAATCACTGCTTAGTTCTAATTTTTTAATTCAACATACCCATTTGAGTATTTCCCACGAGCTGCAAAGAATACCCATGGAGTAAAGTATGTCCATTATTTTCCTTTTTTTGATGGAAACACTTTTTCGTGTTGTTAAAGTTATTCAAAATGTTCGTTCATTAACTTGATGGTTCAGAAATTAGCTGTAGATAAGGTACTTTAAATAAGTTATTTTTTCAGAATTATAAATATTTACTTCAAAAACAAAGAAATACTATTTACTACCACACATTAGAGTAAAATAAGCCGTAAACTAGGTGCTCATGAATTCGATTTAGTACTTTGGTAATACTTACTTATACTAAAAACTTGTAATTTCTTACCTCATACCAAAAATTACGTAATATGGTATAAAAATAATTGTCAAAAAACTGTGATTACTTTTGAGATGAATATAGAATTTTGGAAATATTTAGTTTTTTTACTATACAAATTTAAATTCTTAATATTGTGAGTTATTGCATTTAATGCAGCCTTACTCATAAAGTCATACATATATATATATATATACATATATGTATATATAATTATATATGTCTAATGGATCTGAAGAAATCTCAAAATTAGTTGTCAATTTGTTTCTATATTCGAAGAAATTTTGAAAAATGTCTTATTTTGAGTATAAATAATATTAAATAAGTAATTAAATAATAAATAAAAATTATATTTGAAATAAATGCCATTTAGTGTCTTTTGATTGAACGCTTTAAATATGAAGAACACGGTACACTGTACGAATCCGTGATAAAGTCTATACACATATTTATATATGATATAATATTATTATTATACACGTAAGAAGTCTCGCGATAAAATTCGTCATCAGAATTTCTTGACGTCTTGCCGCCTCTCACGAGTATTAAACGCGTGTAATACGTTTAGCCACAACGCGATGCTGTGCGTTCTGTGCATAAATATTATTTTTTTATTATTATTTTTTCTCTCTCCCTTCCTCCGTAAGCTGTCTTGTATTTTGAAATATTGGTAACGATTTGGAACGCTGAAAAATGTTCTTTCGTTGGGGGAAAAGAAGAAGAAAAAAAGAGCCGAAAGGGTCATTACTGTTCCATCTGGGACCAACATGGTTGACGAGTTTAATGGGGCGGCGGGAGGCGAGTGAGAGAGGTGCGCAGCGACGACAAAGACACGTTGCGGAGTCGTACGAGGTCTCACGTGAAGAAGGTTGTTTTATAAATATATCCATGTATATAATATGTGCTCTATTTCGGTTTTAATTTCCAACGAGGTCTTTTTGTTTCTTGACAGTACGGGAAGGGTAGTACACTACATTGTACTAAGATAGAAAAAATTATTTTCATAACATATCCATTGGCGTTTACGACATATGATTATTATGTCAAATATAATGTACGCACGTGTGTATTATAGTTCTCGTGGAGTAAACTACTTAAATGCAAACCGAATCATATGCCTGTAAAAATATTTTAAAGTGGACATTTAAGAATGTTGTAGACATTAAAATATAAATATAATAGAATCATCGTGATATTTGCTATCGTGGATTTTACTAATGATTAATAATTTATAATAGTAATGTACAATTAAAACGTTGAACATCAATACGTCATCAAATGTTTTAGTTGTTGTTTCCAATTCAAATTGTATCGTACGTTATTAAAATAATCAGTCGACGAGGACGAGTAGCGCAGACATGTATCATTAAAAGTTTTGTAGCATATAAGTCATTTCGAGCTATTATAGGAATGCTTGAGTGCAGGCCGACTGGGCATTTTGCAAATTAGTGAGTACTCTCAGTGAAACGCAGTGGCGCCGAAGTGATTTTATAGGACACGCGATGGAAAAATGAAGTATTAAACACATATTATAACACACCCATCTCGTTGCAACGGTTAACATTTAATAGTAAGATTTATAAAAATAATATGTCTTGTACGGGCAACCATCCTGAAAGTGTGTATAACTTAGGGTACATTGTACATAAAAAAGAGCATGTCCTAATTAAAAAAAAAAAAACGCACGAGGTCCAAGAAAATAAACTATAAAGTATTGTGCGTGCAAATCAGAGAGAATTAATACAGGCGAAGAAAATTATATTATAATATAAAGAGTGGAGTCGTATTATATTATTATATAATGTTTAGAGGCCGCCGGTGCACTAGGTGTATTAACATAATTTAACTACTGTAACATTATAGTTATATTGACTGAAAACGGATGTAAAAGTATAAAATCTTTTTGGTAAATCAATATTGAGCCTCTGCAGGATCGCGTACAACAGGCATAGATCGTTTACCGAACGGCGTCTTTGAAACAGTGCTTGAATTGGGAGAGGACGCGGGGGGACAGAGTACCCCTCCTATTTTTTAAATATTTTTAGCGTACCCCTACTAATTTTTAAAAATTATACATTCGTACATGATATATTACAATTTTCGGGGACGCAAATTTTTTTTAGACTTATGAGTCCCTCTTCTAATTTTTTTCCAATTCAAGCACTGGTTTGAAGAGCTGACGGACTATGTGCACGTATTTCTGCAAGCCCTTTCACGTGATTTCGATTAACGCCCGCAGTCTATTCGCACAACCCACAGACACTGTCGTTGTAATATAACACACACGTCCTGTAAAATGACGGAGATGATAATATAAAACTTAAATAATTATGGGACAGAGTTTATAATATATTGCCCTGCACGTATATATTCCCCTGCAGCGGTCGTCTCGCTTTCCGTCGCGTTGGCTACGACGACAGCTCTGTAATCGTCCGATAATAATAATTTTACATTTCTCTCTCTCTCTCTCTCTCTGTCTCTTTCATTTACACCTATATATGAAACGAGGTTTATTTTCGGACAGACTCGATTCAGACCTCGTCACGGCTAATAAAAAAGTAGGACATACTTTGCACTACGGGTATTCTTGGATCCTAGGGAGGGGGATACTCTTAGTGGGTGAGTTTCATTTTAAAGAAACTGTAGGTAGGTACTTTCTTCGATAAAATCGTAAAAACGTTATTTTACACGGAAACAATCGGGTTCATACAAATTCTAAGATTGAATTAAATTTTTAGGTCATAATATGAAGAATTTAAAACTGTATTAAAAAAAAATCACGAAAAAATTAGAAATTATATATTTATCCCAAAAATGCTAAATTTTTTTAAAAATTGTGCTTTAATTTGTATTCTAATATTCTTACAATGAGTTTTGGAGTTAGGACTAAATTACTAATTTAGTCTTGAAAATCTAGTTTATGGCATATTTTATTGGTTGTTTTAATAAAATTTTCTACAGTTTTTCCTTGTTTTCCGAAAACTGCTAGGAATTAAAAAAAAAATTTTTTTTTAAATACCACGTGAATAAAAATCTCTACTGGATATATTATGTTCTATAGGTTATGGTTAATGCACTTTTTAGAGTAGAAGAATTGTATTCAAAATAATAATAATAATACAAATTAAACATACCATAGTAAAACCATTAGGTTCTTCGTTTCATCCAGATTTTAAAATGTATGAATTGTAGGTATAACATCAAAATATGAATTATGCAGTTTGGAAAATTCATTTTGAAAATCAATCGTCGGAACGAATTCCTATTCGATGCAGAGGAGCATATATTTTTATTTCATTTTGAGACTAAACGTGATTTTTTGGTACCGTTGATAATTTTATAAATACAAATCGTGCTTAAAAAATTAGGTCAGACAACCCCAATTTCCATGGGTCTTATTTTTTAATAATTTATTCATGGCATAAAATATTATTCACTTTTTAAAATGGTTCTAAAACATAGTGACGTCATATAAGAGATAAGCTCCAAATCGTATGCAACCGTTCTTTAAAAATCTTATTTGTGTTTCTTTATTGGTAAACTTTTATGACTTAATCCTTATCGTGTGTTTTAAGTACTTTACTTATTCGCTTAACGCTTTGTTTTTTTTTTTACCTATGATAAGAACTCAGATGACATTACGCTCGGCTTGGCATTATGCTTAATACACACACAGAAATATACAAATTATGTAGACGGTGAACTACCCTCTCCTCTGCAAGGGATGTTTTCTCCTTGAATTAAATCTACGATACCAATTCGTCGCCCTAAATTTTTTTTCTGATCCACCACTGCACACACGAGGGTCAATTAATTAGCGTTTTTTCATAAATTGATGCGATTTTTCTCTCTTTTTCTTTTGTACACGAGTATTAAATTTTCATAAACACACTTTGAGCCGTGAATTGGTCTCCTCTGTACAAATATTGCCTTTTGGGATTAGCTGCAGCTTGTGTTTTGGGTCGTAGGGAAACCTGACGCTGCTGAATCGCACGCGTGCTATGCTATACACATAACACTGGGACTCGGACGCCGTAGACCGTATCGGTACGGCGCGCGTATTTTTATACACTTACATAATATATAATACGTGTACATAAAAGAACGGTGTACATTGGCAACCGGCGCGTAAGTATATTAATTATACGCGACGCCGCCGGTTGAAATTATATTACCGAGGACCGTCGCCGCAGTCTGTGCCCGCTGTCCTCTGCTCTCCGAACGTGGAACATAAAATTCCTTTTGATGTGCGGGAGAAGAAATGGGCGACGGACGTTCGCCACGGTGCACGACTAATGGGCTCGCGTGAACTTTTACTTTACGCCATTATTATTATTATTATTATTATTATTATTCATATTAGACGTACGGGGGGAAGTATGTGTGTAGACTTCATTATCGACGGGTCATTCGAGACGAAAATTGGACGTCTGAAAGTTATTGCGGCTTTCCCATCGGGTGAGGGAAAAAAATCGTGTATTTTGTTTACACGTTAAAACGTGTGCCCATAATAATATACTGACGTGAAGATTTGACCTAAAAACGAATAATTGTACGATATGTTATTATAATGATAAACAGGCGATAAAAAATTAGCGAGGGAAAAATTTCTCACGCGTTCGATTTGTGCTCTAAAATAAAATTTGCATTTTTTGAAGTCAAGCCGAAGAGTAAAACCAGAAAAAACGTCATCGTCACCGTTTACTGTTTAAAGAATTCACAACTCTGTTAAAATGACGATAATAATTATTTTTCGAACAACGACGATGTTATTAAATCACTATTACGCATGCCTATATTATGCCCTATCTATATCTTACATCTATATCTATATATCTATCTATATCTATATATTTACACTGTATGGTCATTTTTTTTTGCCATAAATAACTAAAATATGCTAATTTAGTACACAAGATTTTTGACCGATTCAACCGTGTTGTTCGGATATTATACGAATATGGAAGCATGCCTATGGTAGGCATCATAATTTTGTTGTTTTAATTTCAGTCGTAGGGGGATAGGCATAGTATTACATCCGTTTTGCCCGTTTTGTTATTCCGAAAAACGCTAGAAATCCACAAAAATGTCCCGTATGCCACAGTGTGTACACGAGGTGAATTTTCGCTCCTTTAATACGAATTATTTTACGTCTGATCTCCTCGACATGATTACGTGATTGTGTTTGTGCACATACAAAGCTGCTATTGCGCCCGTGTCTAAAGGACATGTACAGTGGTGAATTTTTATGGCATACCTGTGTCGTATATATATAGCTATAAACAATGCCGAATCTAAGGGGATGTGAAGGGACACTTGCTTCAGGCGCCTTTACCGAAGTGTGCCAAATTGTAAAATATTTACACCCTCAACTGCACACGATGAGGTGTACATCTCACCCATCTCAGGTCAGTGGAACATTTTAGGGTGGTTTTCTTTCTAAAATATTACCTTTTTATTTTTTATTTTTGTAGCTTACATTGACCCCGGGTAAATAACGATGGCATTGGTAACAAAGAAATGGTTAGACACAAAGTTTAATGGGCACACGGACAAGTCCAAAATAATACTTTTAAAAAATTGAAAATATTTATCAATTATTACGTAGGTACGATGTAAATTTTCACAGTTTGATTATATGATTATCTCATTTTATCGTTATTCGCTGCGTACTAACTTTAGATATGTATCGAAGTCTGAGTTCAATACGATCGAGTTCATCTACGAGTATAATCGAGAATATGACAGTAAATACTTGAAGTAATTATCTTGAACCGTGGTAGGAATTAAGTGTTGAGTTTTTATAGTATTTTTTTAATGAACATAATATTATGATTTTTATTGAAATATAAATAAACATATAGTCTTATTTTATGACACAAAAAAATGCCGAAAAACCAAATATTTTCTATTGAGTATAAATTATTCTGGTAAAAGTTAAATTGTGAATTTAAAGCGACATTTTAGATGGATATTTTTATTTTATTTTTTGGAGGGCGACTGGGGAGGAATATGCGCAAAAGCCTAAGCCCCTCATAGCACCTCCGATTTTTTGAAAATTGCTTAAAGTCAATGTCTTTTGAGGGGTTAAATCGATCGAAAAAACACATTAGCCCGCTAAAAATGTTTCCTTAGTTGCGTCAACGGGCGGAAGGCCTTAATCCTGTGATAAATTTAATGCGTTGCGCACTTATGGCTCTCTAATTTCATGTAATTTGCCCCGGGTCAATAATAATCAAAAAAAAAAAAAAAAGTTCTAGATACCGGTTGCTTATATTATTATTATTATTATTATTATTATTATTACAATAATATTCTGCCTGTCTCATATTATATATTATTATTATTATTATTATAAGCAACGCGCGGTAATCGCCACGTGAATTTTACCGCACGCAACGTGCCCCGTACTCGGCAAGCAAGTCTATAAAAAACACACGCACGCATGTGTCATATACGTATTAAACGTCTATTCACGTACTCACATGTGTGTGTGTGTGTGTGTGTGTGTGTGTGTGCCTTAATAAGTATTATTCGAATGCGTTTGTGTGTGTGTGTGTGTGTATGCGTGTGCGCTTGTCCGTCGCGGGAAGACTCGAGAACGCGTACATCACAGACGAAAGTGCAATAACCGGCGGCGGCGGCTGTGTCAATGACGGCCAAAATAGCGCCTAGGTTAACCGGTAAGCTGCGGCGGCCGTTCAACTTGGCTCTCGCGCACACGTGTAACGCCGGCGCGTCGTCGTCGTTGTCGCGCGACCCGTGCTGAGGTATCGCCGCCGCCGCCACCACCGCGTTTTTGAATATAGTGAGCCACGTGCGCGACGTAAAAAGCTCATCGCCTACGATAGTCGTTCCGGGTTTTTTTCCCCCTCATTCCACCTCTGCCATCTCTCTTTCTTTCTCACTCCCTCCCCCCTACCCCAGCTGCCGGTCCGCTGTCACTAATAAATTTTAGCTGCGCAAGTGTGTAGGTGTGTGGTTTACGGTATATACGTAAATCGCGTCGGTAATTTTGAGTTTGTCTGCGCTCTCCCAAAAAACATACACCGAGACCATCACACCGCACACTTAGATTCGAAAACCGTATGTTTCGTTTGTGTGTACTAGTTTGGCACTAGTTTATAGTGTGCTACCTACTAAAGACCTGTGTGAGAGCCAGGCCGGGCTTAATCGAAAAATCTATGGACCGGGTCGGGCTCACTTTTTACAAAATTGTTTTTGGTTCGGCCGGACCGGGCTTAAAAAAAAAAAAAACAATCGAAGAACCGGACCAGATTTTTTGGAAGTCATGATTTTTTCTGGTCTAAAGGTTTTTTGATTACGTATATCATTTTTGTATAATAGGGATATCGAATATTTGGTTCGGTTTGAAAATGATATAGTGATATAAAAAAGTAATTAAGAGTTGTCTGTGTAATAATAATTTACCTATGTATTATGTTTTATAGTATTTTTTAATGGATATTATTTAGGTACTCTATAAAGAGATCATAAGTGGATAATTCAGCGTAAATCATGATCATCACAACAGACTTTTCAAAGATGCATTTTGCTGAAATAATCAATTCTAATAATCAAGTGTTTAATATTTACACAATTGCCACATAATTGATATTTTTATAAATGCACTAATTAAGAATTCCAAAAAGTAATAATTCCGTTCCGGTTTGCGTGTATCATATTGTATGCACATTTGGGGTATATTTACTTAATATTTTAAAGTAAGTTTTTTCTTTAATTAAGGTACCTTTATTTCAACAATGTTTTGAGCCGAATCAGACTAGAATTAGATTTTCCAACGTTTTTGGACTAGGCCAGGCTAGGCTTAAGGGGAAAAAATTGGTGGATTAGGCCGGGCTTTTTTTAACGGTGTTTTCTGGTCGGCCCGGGCCGGGTTATTTTTTTTACAAAATTTTTTGAACCTGGCCTGAAAAAGAAAATAGATGGACTGGGTAGGACCGAAAATTGTCAGCCTTTGCAAGTCTATATTATCTACATCGAAAATGATCTACACACGGAAATCGATTTCGTTTAGTGTATTAACGTGTTACCTATATTCGTCGAACAACCTGTGGCAAGCGTTATCATCGAATCGGCAATAGGTCGCGAATTCGCGATTGTATACGAAACTAGAGGTGAAAGGTGCCACAATAATATGTTTTCCGCGAAGAGACGATTGAACGAATAACGGTGGATATGGCGATAGGTGAACGCATACAATATATTCTGGCGCGTTTTGACGTGGCGCTCGGCGAATTTACTGGTCTTTAATTTTTAAAATTCACTTATATTAAATTCGACGAAGCTAAAACGATTTAACAGATTTTTTTTTAAAATTATTTTACGGCTTCGACAATATGTATAAGCTTCGAAAAAACTTTAATTTTTACATTTATATAGAAATCGATAAATACTCATATAGAAATTATAATAATGACAATAAAAGTACATTTACGTTTTGCTATATAAATTATTGACCTACTTTAGGGAATGTGTTAAAAACTGTAAATTTTATGTTTGTTTTTTTTAGAATATTTTCTAGGTTTGTTAATGTTTTAAAAAAATATGGGTGTCCAAGGATATTATTATTTAATGTATTTAAAGGAAACAATTATTAACGGATGATATTATGGCCAGTGTTCATTTCAGACCTTATGTTTCTGGGGGGATGGGGGGTATAAAAAAATTTCGGTGCCCTGGACCTGTATAATGTATATGTATACAGTGTATGGAGTGTATATGTATAGTTATTTTTCGGGTGGGTATACATTTTTCTCCGAGAGGGACAGTCCCCTGAAATAAACACTGATCATGACCACGGTACGCAGTCTGCATGGAAAACGTGGGAAATCTAACCGAATTCGCGTAATAATATGTATATATTGTCAAGATGCGTAGTAATATAATATAGCTGTTTATGAATCATCTGACTGTTATTTAATTACGTTGTCATTACTTATATTATATTGTCAGGCTCCTCCGCCTGATGATTTTGTATATTATGTACACACACGATTATATTGTATAAATATTAAATATCAATATTTATTGTTCCGGGCGTTTTAGTCAATATCGGAATTATAAATTACTACATTAAAAACCTATAGGACACGTGTGTATAATAGTATAATATATTATACAGGCCAACGAGGCGATATAATGTATTATAATTATTAAGGAACGGATTTTAATTTAAATAAATAGTTCAAGACTGTTCGAAAACCGGAAAGTGATAAATAGATAAGTATATTTCATTCAATCTTGGATAATTTGAGGCATATTTTATTTCATTAATATTTTGGAATAATTAAATATTTTACACATAAATACACATGTTCTTTATTAATATAGAACTACAGTACTTATTTAAGTTACATTGAAAAAACGAAGTAATTCTGAAATTTTGCATTTATGTGATTACATTTTTGAAATTTTTTTCCCGTTTATGTAATATTAATTTCTGGTCAAAAAAGTTGCAGTGTGAAACATTATTATAAAAGCACTAGATTCTTCTCTCCACTCAGAATCTAAAACTATATTATATTTAAAAAATGTATGATATTAAATATTAATAACAATGTTCGGTGAAAAAATTTTTGTCAAGAGATTGAACTTAAGGATTAGTAAAAGTGGAGAAAAAACTTGCAGCGGAGCGAACCATTTTGCATAAGGTGAGGTGAATCTATTCTTTCATTTTTTCAACCCCTAAATATTAGCGAAAATATAAACATGAGTTTTTATCGTAAAAAAGGCCCACGAGAAAATCATTTTTTTTCTCCGGTTACACTTGTATTCAACATCTAGCGTGTTAAACGAGTTCACTTTTATGCACAATACAATATATATGTTTATGTATACGCAGAAAAGAGCGACTAGAAACCTTGACTTGTGTTTTATCACAAATTATTTTCTAAAATTCTTTTAAAAATATCAATGAGTACAAAAAAGTCTAGAAAACGTGTGAAACTAGAGTGTTTGGAGTATGGATCAAGTTTTATAAATGACTATCATCTTGTAAACAAGTATAAAAACAAAAATATTGACACAAAATGTGTAATAGTAGTTTATAGATTTTGTATTTCATTTTATTACAATTAATTAATTGTAAGTAATAATATATTATTATAGGTTATAAATATAAGAAATAACTACTCTTGTCCACAAAATTTCAGAATTTTGAATTCTAGTGGGAAATTTTAAAGACTGTACATCTCCCCCCATGATTTTTTTTTAAGATCGTCCCTGACTCGAGAAACTATGTAGTGACTGTTTCACATGCAGTATATAATTATCACGAGCAACACGAGCTACTTGTAAACAACTTCACGTAACCTATGATTATTATTCGAAAACGGCTTCACTTATATTTACGTATTATTATCATTTTTTTTTTTTTTTTTTTTGTATTGAATCATGCCGATGCACTAGTTATTATTTATTTATTTTTAGCTGAATTAAAACTACTGACTGTCATTCGTCAGTATTACTATTATTTTACATGCAGATCTACGAATTTATATTTGCATAGTTGATTCAAATATATGTGAAAACCCATAAAATGCAAAATATATTATATAATTGTGTAGGACCGACTAATAGTAAGTTCGAAAACATATTTTTAGAGTAAATTTTCGTATGAATTTTTGAATTTCTCCGTAGCCAAAAGATTTTTTTTTTTTAAAGCTAGACAAATGTTATTATTTTTCATACAAAAAGGGGGTTTATAGAATTCTGCGAACAAATTAATTTCGATCTCTGTTTTGAATGAACGGACACGGGTGTTCAAATGCAGAGCCGTTTCACTTTGAATTTTGAAATTGTGACGGTTTCTAATGTTAAAAGAGCTTAAAATTTCAAAATACGTCAAAATTAATAATTTTCATGAAACGACACAGTTTATTGTGTTCTTTATTGTTACACACACTCAAAATAAAACTGAAAATAATTACCCTCCCCACTAAATAAAACGTTGGATACTTGCCCGTGCACATAATCGATGTAACCTATTTGATTTACCAAATATAAGATTTTTACCCATGATAAAATTCAAAAAAATTAATATTGTTATTACCATCATTTGTTTTATAATATGTTTCGACGTGTAATGTATTATGGTAAGTTATTACTATTATTAAAGTGTTTAACTACATGCTATTAAATTAATCGTTAAGGTTCGGACGTATGGGGGCGTTGTGAATTTCAATAGCTTCACATTTACACCTATTATTTAGTAGAATATTTTGTTTTTAAGCGATAACGTTGTTTAAATCCTCGGTTCCCTTGGAAGTGACTGGTCGTTATCAAGGTATTTTATTTAATAATTACATGCACAGGTGATAATTAATTTAACGACACATTTTGCGAAAAAACTAATATTCGTTTAAAACATAATACACCCTAAGGGTTATGGTGTAAGCATTGCTTATTGAATTATATATTCTATAATCAATGATATAATTAATGTGATAGTCACTGAAGTTGTATTTTCGTTACTCGATCGAAATGGGGTAGTCAGTGTCACTGTCATTGCAGTTATGAACCCACGGCCATGGTTTAGAATCCATTATAAAAAAAAAAATAAAAAAATATTTCATGAATAATAATGATCGTAACCGATTATCACTTAATATCCGTTCAGATCATTTACACTATAACCTGTATTACGCTTTATAACCTCCGTGCAACGCGGTTAATGTGCGAGTTAATGTCAAATTTCGGACTTAAGTCGCGACATAATAATTATAATACTAACAAACGAATGGAGCGAAGCGATTCGGACGTGATCAACGAGGCTGTGGAACGTAGGGGTTGGATAATATATTTAGTTTTTACCGAACAATAGTAGGGAAACGATGCGACATAATAATTTAAAGTTAGTTTGGCGATTGCTAACAAACGACTAATGTCCACTATAATATGTATACTATACACATATTAATAAGTGTACATCAGTAATCTTGTTTGTTATTCAACCGTTTTTGTTTTTTCTAATCACGATGTAACGACGACGACGTAAACGCACGAGCGCAGAGTATAATATTTTGTTCGATAGTAAAGAGAATCAATTTTTGGCTTGTACAGCGGTTGGGTCAGTGTGTTCATTGAACACGTACACAATATATTATTGTTGACGCCCATTTCGTATTAATGTTTACTATTATACGGTTCATTTAATTCGAGAAAAATATACAACGACGGGTGAATTGCATTATATATTATGTACACTGTAATCATATTACACGTTACCGCATTTGTATGTACGATAATACATTAATCTCTACCTCCCCTTATACAATCGCACAGACAATACTATCAGTCGGGCAGGACGTATATATACCGTACGTATTGATTGTCATCAATTTTTTATTGTGATAAAAACAATAATAATAAAAAATAATTCGGATGCAATTATTATACACGCGGTTAACGGTCAGACGCGCGCGCGCGTTCAGGAGGCAAATGACTCGATTTCTATTGTTGTAGCATTTTTTTTTTTTCATCATTATTATTATTATTATTATTTCCGAGTATTTTAATATAATAACAATGTAATAACATAACGGCTGTACAACGCAGCGTATATTAAGCATTAAAGTCACTTGTCGACGACGTTTGTAATTTATTCCGATTGCGTCTCGAAACTATTTACGATCGAGATAACGCGACGGATTTTAAATTACATTGAGAGAGAACATTGTACTGTAGCTCTGTACGCGTGAAATCGAAATCGTCTTCGAGAATGAAAAATAAAAACTCCCGCCGTCTATCGTAAAAAGTAAAAAAAAACCTATGTACCTACATTGAAATCACCACGACGTGACGGCGGCGCGGCGGGCTCGCGTCAACGGAGAGACGCGTAACATATACTATATCACTACGATCGGTGTATTTTGTTATGACCATGGCGTGTGGTGTTGAGGGTCGTGCGTCTCACCCCAGACTAACATACACGCCTCGTGACCCGCAGATCCGGAAGTTGAGGTACGTATATTATAATAGATATGCGAGCAATGGCGACAATGGCGTAAGTTTATCTGAAGAAGAAGTCGGGTATGACGAGTTCTCAAAAACTTAAAGCTTCGCTTTTCATTCATTCTTACCATCCGCGTACCTTAATAGTCTGTTATATTTATACGCTATTTGTCAATAGTGGAATATAAAACTGACTGAGTAAAGTGCCTTTTTTGGTTTTAATAAAAAAACTTTAATAAACTGAATTCCAGTTCAAAATTGTTTGATATATTGAAAAACGATTTATCCTTTTTAAAATTTAACACATTAGAAGAGCGATTCCCATCTGAGGAGACAAGAATACTTGCATAGTAGTGCAACACATGTCCAGATTTTTTATAGTAATATTGAATTTATTTTTAGAGTAAAATTTAAAAATGCTTTTTTTTGCTTTTTTGGGTATTTAAAATTATTTTTTACAGATTTATTTTGCTACAAAATTCTAGCCCTACTAATAGATACAAATATAAAGTTCGTGAGTAGTACAGAGGAGCTCTGTCACTAGTCGAGTTTTTCACTTTATTCAATTTTACCTTTTATGTTTAGTTAAATTTTCTAATTTGTGGAGGTCGTTAAATTTTAAGATTTTTGAATAACCCAAAATGTCTAGCCAAAATTGAATGGTGTTTGTATATTTTCAGCCTGGTAGTCGGGTAAAAATTTGTGTCACACGAATCTGAAAAAGAGTACTTTTCAGCTCATTTAATTATTTCGTATGGCGTTTGAGCAGCACCAACACCAATGATTATTAACTTTTCATTTAGGTACAATCCGTTTTTAAAAACTGATAAATCGATAATGATCTCAACAGTAGAACACGTTTGTTAAATTGGATGCGTTTGAAGATAATACATCAGCGCGAGTTTTGTTGTCTCTATATCTGTTTAACTATGAATATAGGAAAACCACGCTATACCAATTATATCACTGCGTCTATGATAAATGTGAACAGAGCTTGAGAAATAAGAGAATTAGATTGTTTCCTTCGTCTACCACACGTAAAAATATGGCATAGGCGTCTAATTACTCGTTAAATGTACCAATCGATTGAGTGATATAACGCTGATTTCGAAATCAGATTTGAATTCGTTACACAAATTCAAAACTGATTTCAAAATCCATATCACACTGTAAATCGATCGGTATATTTGACGAAAATCTAAACTCCATTACAAGTTA
>JAIPRM010009426.1:0-14803 GCA_025469315.1 Stegophylla sp. TES_Ste_2020 | reverse complement strand
TAACTTCAAACGGGTATAAAAAAAAAAGTTGACTTACGATTTTTGAGATTTTTTTAGATCAATTAGACACATATGTCAGTGAGATCATATTAAAATTTCAAGTCTTAATATCAAAAATCAAAAATTTAAAAAAATTTAATTGCATAAAAACTAACAAAAAATGAGATATTTCCGAAATTTTCAAAATGCCGTACTTAACTCAAAATTGATCAAATCTTTTTGAAATTTTTATAACATATTTTCGTATATATTTTTAGTAGTTGGTGAAAATTTCGAGTCTCTAGCTGCATTATTTTAGAAGTTATGGTAAAAATAAATTTTCAATTTTACGAAAATGACGGTAACTGCAAATTTTGCTGTTTTTTTTTAATTTTTCGACAGTTTTTCTCCGTTTTTGGAAAAAAATATTGAGAAATTGGGAAAATGACCTGATTAATGTACCATCTAGGTATGATTTCAGTTCTATAGAAATACTGATCGAAACTTTTGGACAAGTATTTCTATACAAAAAAGTGTTTCCAGAAAGAGAAAAAAAAAATAAACATCATTGTAAAAAAATATGCTTCTTCAATAAACATCATTGTAAAAAAATATGCTTCTTCACTTCGTTCAGAATCTAAAAAAAATCATCATTGTAAAAACATAAGCTTCTTCATTTCGTTCAGAACCTAAAAAATCAATATAAGGAGGTGGTGGAAAATTTCAAAACACCAAAAAAATGTTTTTGGGAAACACTGGTCTATTGGAACATCAGCTATGAAGAGTGTCACCCTACCCGGAAAATTAAATTGTTTGCTCTAATTTCAAACGTGAATCGTGATTGTGTAGAGGTGACACGGTAAATATTAATACTAATTATAATAGCGAACTTATGTAGATTTATGATAATTAGATCTACTTTATTAAGATTATAATGTTAATACCTTATTGTAATTTGAAATTATTTACGGAATATTCATTTGGTAGGTGTGAGGGAATATATTATGAAAAATCAATTTTTGTTTTTCGTAAATGTTTAATGCGTATATATCAGTCAGGGCCGGATCTAGGAGGGGGAAGTCGGGGATTCTTCCCCGGGCGTATAATTTTCGAGGGCGTATTTTAAAGGTTTTAAATTTTAAAATTTAAAATTTAAAATTGTCTGAAACAAAAATCATAATTAAAAAGCCGGACATACTTTGCATGATGGGTGTACTTCGCACGACGGGTGGTATTCTCTTGACGGGCGTATTAAATTTTAAAGAAACTATAAATCATTTTTCAGTAAAACGATTCTGAACGAAGGAAGTATAATATAAAAGAAAAAAAAATGTCTAAATTATTTTTCACATTTTCAAAATTTTCTTGCGCCAAAATCTTTTTTATAGGATTTTCTGTCTATGTTTAAATTTTCAAAAATTTCTGATCAAAAAATGATGGTTTTCGAGTCGTTTTTGTCAAATTTTGGGTAGTTTTTACCAAAAAACACATTGAAGAATTGAGAAATTCAAATAATGACCTCTTTAAAGTACAATCTAGAGGCGAATCGGGTTTCAAAAAGTTATTGATCGAAACTTTTGGACAAGTATTTCTATACGAAAAGTTTTACACAGAAAAAAAAATTTAAAAAAACCGGACATACTTCGCACGACGGGTGGTATTCTCTTGACGGGCGTATTAAATTTTAAAGAAACGATAAATCATTTCTTCAGTAAAACGATTCTGAACAAAGGAAGATAATAATATAAGAAAATAAAAAATTTTGAAAAATGTCCAAAATTTTTTTTCACATTTTCTATCTATGTTTAAATTTTCATAAAATTCGGATCAAAAAATGATGGTTTCCGAGTCGTTTTTGTCAAATTTTGGGTAGTTTTTTCCAAAAATAAAAATTGAAGAATTGAGAAATTCAAAAAATGACCTCTCTAAAGTACAATCTAGAGGCAAATCCGAATACAAAAAGTTACTGATCGAAACTTTTGGACAAGTATTTCCATACGAAAAGTTGTACACAGAAAAAAAAAAATAAAAAAAATAATAAACATCATTGTAAAAACACTAGCTTCTTCACTTCGTTCAGAATCTAAAAGACAGGAGCGTTAAACGTTTTCCAAATGATTTTCGGGCTAGTAAAAATATCTTAAGAAGGCACAACTATACTAGAAGGATCCTTGAACGAAAATCCTCGACGAATTTTCTATTTAATACAAACCCCGTGGCCACGACACCACTCATGAGCACAATACAATAATATTATTATAGTAATATTTCAATATTTCTTACTCGATTAACCTTCAATTATATAGTGACTAACGCAGTCGCGGCGATGTATGTGAAATAAGGTGGTGGGCGGTCAAAATATACGTATGAATAACTCTCCGGCGGTCTTTTGAGAAGCTTCGCGCTAAAATGGAAGAAACGAATAATTAGGTCAGGTAATGTAGGTGCGGCGGCGGCGGCGGCGGATTGTAAATGAACCACGAAATCCTATATAGGTACTAAGGCCATTCATTTTCTTTTGTACAAAATGTCCGTGAGACAATGGTCCCCCGACAACAATATTTTGAAAATATTTGATATTACAATGAACGCCGCCGCCGCCGCACTCACCGGGCTCGAATAAAAAATAATAAATTTTACCGGATTATTCGGAAACA
Source organism: Stegophylla sp. TES_Ste_2020 (assembly GCA_025469315.1). Taxonomy (NCBI): domain Eukaryota; kingdom Metazoa; phylum Arthropoda; class Insecta; order Hemiptera; family Aphididae; genus Stegophylla; species Stegophylla sp. TES_Ste_2020. The sequence continues at coordinate 12,167 of JAIPRM010009426.1, read as the reverse complement.
TTACTCTGCATTCAAAGCAATCACGCGGAAAAATGTGTTGCGCGTCGTATAAATTACCCAGGCGCGGATTCAGAGGGGGGCTATGGGTGCTCGGGCACCCCCTGTCGCATTAACACCACACTACACAAAATTATATAAAATTATTAACTGACTAAAAAAAAATATGATATTTTTTAACGCGATCGCTTGCCACACTTGGGTGAAATTGAAATGCGATAAAGTGTAGGTAGATAAATTTATTATAAAAAAAAGCTGTATATTATATTTCTCACCATGGGTTTTGTTCGATCGTTAAATGGGATTTGTAGGTGTATTAAATTTTAAAAAGAAACGATAATAATTTTAAACTTTAAACGCGTTTTTGTCCAGATTTGAGTAGTTTTTCCGAAATATTGAACAAACTATTGAGGATTTGAAAAAATAAAATAAACATAATTTTAAAAACACTATAGCTTCTTCACCCCACTCGGAATGTAAAACGTAAAATAAATTGAGTAGATCATTATAATATAAATTAAACAAATTAAGTGGATAATTTATTAAATGTTTTCTTTTTTTCTAATAGAGATATAATTAATGTATAATTTATTTTACATAGAGATTAATTTTATTGATTGAGCACTCCCTATTTATAATTTCTGGATCCGCACCTGAAATTACCGCACCGCCAGAACATTCTAATAAGTGTAATCGGAATATTCTATAATCTATAATAACCATTTGCTAGCATATTAATTCGATGCTCGATAAACGTTATTGCATATTATTATTATTTCAATATGAACCCCAAAGAACAATACGAACAATAATTCGCGACTGTGGATTAACTTAATGACCCGTGCAATGAACACACACACGCGGTAACATTATCTCGATTAGCCATTTCCCATTGTAAACACAGATTCCAAATAATAATAATAATAATAATAATAACAATAACGCAATCATTGGACTTCTTATTTCACGTGAAAATATCAACAGTTCTTCGACGTTTCGAATAAATCAAAAGTATTATACTTCTGGTAAATAATTTATATGTACACAACAATTACAAATTTTATCTAATTAGTTTATACTGCTTATAGCAGTGGTTCCCAAACTCTTTATGGTACGACCTATTTCGGACATTTTTTCAATTTAGACGACCCACCACAATAATCAAATGTCCATTATTATTATTTTTTTTTTTCTTCCTCTATTGCTTCGCGAGCAACGAAACTTAAAAATATACAGGGTAAAATATTGCATTTTGTATCTATTTAAATTTTTATCGAACAATTATGTAGGTATATACGAGTTATTGAATAATTAAAAAAAAAAAATTTAATTGAATATGTACAAAGCCAGTCTCATACTTCGTACCATGGGGATTTTTCATTCAAAAAAATAATAATGGAAATATTAAAAATTTTCTTAGACAAAAATATTTTTCGTATTAAAGCTAATCTAAATTAAAATTTTCATAAAGTTTGGATAAAAAAAAATGTAAAGGCGTTTCTTCTAAGTAAAGGGTACTTCTTCCAAAATTTTGAAATACTATTGAAAATTTTGAATAATGACCTCTTTGAAATAACATGTCGAGGCAGCAAATACTGATTCAAAAAGTTGCTGGTTGAAACTATTGGACAAGTTTTTATTATTCAAAAAAGTATTCGCAGAAAAAATTAAAGATAAACATCATTGTGAAAAACTAGCTTCTTCACTCCACTCTCGATCTAAAATTTAACACGACCCACCAAAAATTTAATCGGGACCCACAGTTTGGGAACCGCTGGCTTATAGTAATTTTAACGCAGCATGAAAAAAACCAAACTTAACAAAACTCGATTTTAGAAGTCCCGTTTCGAAGGTACACATTCGTATTTTAAAATCGACATAATCGATCGAGTAATAATTAAATGTTGGACGAACTCGACGAAAACCGTAAATACAATGAAAACGAAAATGTGGTTACTTTTATATTATAACGAAATCTTATCGTGTAGTTCGTTGGGAGGATAAAATTATCACTGTTCTAATAATAGACCATTTATTTTCATCGCCCCTTACCACAATTATTTACGTGTGAATTCATTTAATCGAGAAAAGCTTTTGGATGACTTTACGGCATCGGTTAATATTATTCGCCTGCGCGAAACAAAAGAAACGCGCACGTGATTCGAACAAGGATGGGCGGCGGCGGTGATTTTAAAACCGATTGTTTTTAATTCAAGACGAATACAGCCATAATGTAAGACCCGATTAAAAACTACGTCGTCGACGGATGGAATAACAATTTATGGTGTTTGAAAATATCCGTCCCGTGGTGGTTTTATGAGGGAAGAGGAGGGGAAGTGTCAAACATGCCCTCCTTGAAGGGAATTTTCTTTAAACCGATTTATTTTAATTAACAAATAAGCGTAATTAGTACTGCTTCCACAGAACGCGTAGCTTTTCAACATTTGTTTCGCAGGTCAGACAAAACTGATAAAATATTATCAAATATTTATTAGGCAGAATTGTGAATTTTCATACATTCGCATGTATGTTTTTGGATATTTCGTAGAATATTTTACTGTATACATTTTATAGAGGTTTTTAGTGTATATTTTTTTGTGTTAACGTACTAAATTAGATGTTTACTTTGGACAGTTGTCGCTAATTAGTTATTTGTCATAGATCTATATCGATATTCGATTCGATTATAAATAATGCATGCTTTCAAAATAGGTATTGCGCGTGTTTGCTTATTGTTTTTATCTTTTTTAGATGGAAAACACAGTTAAAAACACTGCAGACAGACGATTGTAGCTTTACAAGGAAAATTACACACAAAAAAAAAATGTTATTACAACTGCTATAATTACTAGTTACATACTTGAAATTAAATAATAGCATTTTATAATAATTATGTATACGCTGCACTTATTTCTTCACCAAACCTACAGCCAAGTCTTCGATATACCTTAAAATATGCCACTCATAATAAATATCCCTCTATCCTTAAATATGAACATCAGATGCGTCCTTGCAGAGATCAACGTATCTATGAAAACTCGTCGGTACCGACTTTAACGAATTCGCTATAGGTTAGGTCGTTTTTTTTTTTTTTTCACGATCCAAGTGCACAGTTAATCGAAAAAGTAACCAAATAACCCTTTGTAATAACATTTTATCATTTTAACCCCCGAGTGAGACAACGTAATTATTTTTTAACCCCCGCTTTCGGTGAACGCTGTACGTACATTATTAATTACAATAAAGATGGTTTTAGAGCGTAATAATAATTATTAAAAAAAAAAAATGAACGTGATAATGGTTCCTCTGAGTGACGAGCAAACAATTCGAAAAATGTTGCTGAAAATTAATCAAGAGTTAATCGTATTTTTATTATTTTATTATTATTCGGATCGAATATTGGATGACTTCAATAAAAAGCTCATTCAATAGTAACATAATATATATGTTGCGTTTTTTTGGAGACACCCGACGAAAATGTTTTGTAATCGAAAGGTACACATGTCATATAGTATAATTAAATTTTATCTTCCGAATGACATACTGAAAATGTCATCGATAAATGTTGCATTTTGTTCGAGAAAAAAGGTCACCATATTTCGCCGTGAATTAAATCGTAACAGAAAGAGTCGTAATAATATACACGACACCACCACTCGTATTTATGTTTACACTTGACATTTTAATGAGAATAGGCCAACAGTTTTTAACCTTTATTCTATAGTTTTGCCTTTTTCCTTTTTATTTTTTTTTTTTTTACACATAGTCGTAAAAAACATTCTATATGAGAACATAAAACATTATATATTATTTACATATGTAATTATAAAATGTTCACGTTTGTTATTTTTTTTTTTTTTTTTTTTTACAATAACAATATCAATAACGTATTACTCGTTATATAAATAAACATACCACGAAAAAACAAAATAACTTTAAAAATATATGTATCCATTTATTCGCCCACGTTATCCAGGATTAGAGTTACGATTAATTGAATTAATTGAATTAGTTTTGATTGAAAAAAAAAAAAGAAAACGTTTAAATATTACTTATTTACACTAATTGCTTTGTAAAAATTAGTATTAGTATTTAACTCGTAAAATATAAATATGGAAACGAATAAAACTGTAATTTATTACACAGTGAAAATATATTATTAACTAGGGGTTCGTTGTGTTAGGGTAGTCGAATATACGAACTTTTACACGGTTTACGAATCATTCGTTTGCCGCGATAAGTACGGGGGGGGGAGAGGGAGTCGCGCGGAAGCATTATTAATATTATAATAATTTGTAATATAAAATGTTCTCTTTTCACTCTCCGCAGCGTTGCCCCAAATATTGTACACAACAAGTATCATTAATTATTTAGTAGGCAATCCAAAATAAAAACGTATACACTGGGATTTCACTCTAAATCCATCATTGTTAGTATAATATTTGACTAATTAATTATTCGGTAATCAAATGCAGACGATTTCTAGATGAAATCATTGAACCGAAGACTAAAACTTAAAATATATTATACGCGCGTATGCGAAATAATTCAACTTGATCAACAAACTGTAACGACGATTCCTTAACATCTGTCAATAAAACAAATAATTGCAAAACACTAAATTTAACAAGTTAAATGCATATCAAAAGCGACAAAAAAAATTATTTGAACCACATAATTGTCATAATAAATCATTAATACGTGGTTTATGAGTTGCGCTGACATAAATCATCGGAGCTTTTTTTAATTTCATTTAGATTAAAAATGTATATGTGTTATAAATAGTGATAGTACACCTTTATTTTTAATAATAAAGTTCCACATACTCAAAATAAACCCGGAGTTAAGTTTAATAAAAAGTCGTCACATCATGTTCAGCCAAATATCAATTATTTGTCATGAACACTATTTTCCCTATTCAAACATACTATTATTCTACTAGACTCGTAAAAGTATTGTAAGAACCTAAAAATGAAAAAGTGTGTACTTTGCATTTCAGATGGAATACTATTGGTGGGTGTGTTGAATTTAAAAAAACGATTTGTCGTTTCTCTTCAATAAAACGTGGAGCTTCAACTAATATACAACAATAATTATCAGTTTTAAAGCATTGAACACAAATTATGAACTAAATCCTATTTGATTACATACTTATTTAAATAAATTTTCAAATAACAATTTGAAATAAAATATGCAACGAGTGAACTGAATCACTGTATTGATATTTATCAATAATATTAATCATTACAATAACATATGTTCAGATTTGATTTTGAAAAAATGTGTTATGCCCTTTTGCATTACCTATATCGTAAGTAGATATAATTATTAATTGTTGAGTTTATTTCATATCAAAGCACGAATTCTTTGAAGAAAAATAATCAAATATTGTTTTATAAATCAAATTTTGAAGATTATAAAAAGAACAAGCTAAAAATATATTTGCCATATTAAAAAAAAAAAAAAATGTGTGTGTATATATATATATATATATATATAAATGACATAGCATTTTTAACATTGATGATACTAGGGTAAAAATGTTGAATCATTTCCTTTTATAGTATATTTTTACGGCATATTGTAAAATCCAAACTCAGAAAATGTCTTTTGTTCTATAATTGTATTACATTCTTTACTGACATTACTCTTATACTGTTATTTGACTTATAAATCTGATGATTTCAAACGAAATTCGGCTTAAATTTAATATTGTTTTGCAGCATATTTGTAGAGTACCTATATAAAAAATATTTCACTTCAATATAAAACTACATTAAGTTCTTGAATTTCTCTGAATTTAAAATTATTAAAATTTAATTTGTTGTAAACATTAGTCACTTTATGGCCATTAATAATTGTTCACAATGTTAATTTAGCAATTTAATATTAACAACATTTTTTTTTAATTATGTAAAAATACATACTGTGTAGTAGTAACAAAAATCACATTGAACCACAAAATTTTTACACAATCTAATTTTGGTTTCTATTACATATATAGTATACTTAATTATTTATTTACAGAGTACTTAGTTAATGTATAAATGTTTAATAATACAAAAATATTACATTGACAAGGCATTTCCTTTACATATGAATAAATTTTGTATTAAAACACAAATTAATTGAAAATAAATAAAAAATTTAATTTTAATTTTCTGACAAAAATATATAAATAGACTTGTTTATTTATTTATAAACGCCCGAAAGCAAATAAGAATATTGCAAAATTACAACTTTCATTCATTAACCAAAATATGAACAAACAAAAGTGCATTTCACGTCATTCGCATGATTCTATGTAAAATAAGGCGAATTATTTATAATATGTTGAAAGTAGGCGCCTACATATTTTACACAGGCCTATAATTATAATCAGTATCGGCTTCGGCCCATAAAAAAATATCAAAAGTAGCTGCATAATACGCTGCATCAGCTGTTTATGACACGCATGCATGTGAAATACATTATTTTTTCTTTAAAATTATAATATGGTACCCATCAGACGAAGTATTTCACAACAAATCGAGAGTTATTTCAAGTTATTAAAGTTCTCCGAGAAGCCAGTGAGAGGAATTGGCAAATATAGCAATTATATATTATATTTTAAAATAAAAAATAAAAATATGGAATTTAATACAGATAATTATATATATATATATATACCTAGAATAGCAAACAAATAAATATAAACAACATAAAAAACCTCATGAGAAAAATGAAAAACATAAATGAAGAATTATTGCGAGAGATGGAGGAGAAAATAAGTTTAATAATCTATATTTTAAACAGAAAAAACCCGAGCTTTTGGATAATATTAATATTAGACACAATATGTTTATAAAAAAATCCGAACAACATGGTTATACTTAACTCCTCTAGTAGAATTTGGTGAGTGTGTTAAATTTTAAATAAACAATAAATAATTTCTTCGATAAAAAGATTCCGAGTGAAACTTCAGTGTATATAAAACAATTTTACTTAAGAATATTGTAAAATTTATTAATATTGCAAGAAAAATTATTTTGTACCGAGCCAGTTTTATATCCAACTATTAACTCAGAACAAGAAAAAGATGTTTTTAATTAGAAAAAAAAAAAATTTTGACACCAAAAAACTTTTGTCATATTACAGTCTATCAGCCATTAAGTTAAGATTAAAAAAAGGTAGATAGTTTTTCCCAAATTTTGAAAAGACTATGGAAAATTCCGAAAAATAACCTCCTAAAAGTATCATCTAGAAACAAATTACAAATTCATAAAGTTTCTGGTCAAAAATGTTGGACAAGTATTTCCATACAAAAAAGTGTTTACAGCGAAAAAAAAAAAAATAACAAATAAAATAAACATCATTGAAAAAACACAAGCTTTGCGCCGCTTCACTCAGGATCTAAAATACATTTAAAGGCTGTATACAAGAGAACGACTGAAGACCTTCTACGACTTCGACACGAGACGTGAGTACCCTAATGAGCTGCCACACCGCCCACACCCATGCATAAAATCCTTGACAACCTGCAACAGAGATACTTGGCTATCCTGACAAGATACCACCACATTTAGAACAGGTATTTTATGGATACAATTCAAAATAATTATCGCAATACAATAATTATATCGGCACATAAACTGTGGTATTCCTGAAAGTCATTATAATTTCGTGTCCGGCTTTTTAATACGTATTGACCGCGTTTATGGGGGGGTTGAAAACATTTTATTACGAGATAAAATACCGTCTTATGGGCAAAACAGTTTCATCGGCCATCAAACAGCTGCCAAAATGATGCTGCTCGTATTAAAATATGCATTTTTCAGGTAAATAGCAGTAACCTTCGACTACCCCGCTGACCAATATGGAATTCATGTAATTTTTGATCCTCAGAAATTTTTTTTTTAATAAAATAATATCTGAAGACAAATTAAATAAAGGAATTTCTTAAAGCTTTTCGTATTTGAGCGAATAGAAATATATATTTGAAGGGCCTTGAGGGATTACTTAGTCTTTTTAGGAAATCTATTCAATATTTATAATAAATAAATTTTAATTTAATCATTAATAAAATATTTTAAACATGTATTATTTTAGTTAACGCGTGTATTGATATCCAATGCGAACCATTCGTTGGGAGGTTTTAATTCGTATTTTTAATAATTATCGTTTTTTTTTTTTTTTTTTTCCTAACGAACAAGACAGTTATTGGAACATTCAACTATTTATTAGCCGTGCCCAGTTTTACTTTTGTGTACACAAATTCACATTACAAATATATATATATATATATACATACATTATACATGCAATGTGAAATAAATATAAATCCTACGGGATTTGGTGTGTTCCCCTAACGGTTTGTTTTAATTACACGATAGTTATAACTCAAACAACAGTTCGTATGGTCACCCTTTGTGCCCTGTATTGAAATAGTTTTTTAATTGAAAGCAACAAAATAAAAAATAACGACCCTAATGTATTATATAATATTCACCGTTGTTTACGCTTACTGTACTTCAATAGACAATATTACTGTACGACGCGACGCCCGTAAATGGCTGATTAAAATTCTCAAAAAAAAAAATGCATTGTTCAATTTTGATTTTAAAAAGAAAAATACTTTCAAACTTTTTTCAAATAAATTATTTAATACAATAACGAACAATTAAATTACTGTAAACGCGTTAAAGAGAGACAATGAAAACTGTCTTATCACAATATAATATCGTTCTGAACATAATAAGAATATTATAAGCAAAATAATAAAAAGTTTAAAACAAAATCGTGAATTTATTTTAAGACGTATTAAAAACGACTTCATTTAACTTAATAATTATATCGTGACAGTAACCAATATAAAATGACATGTAAGCGAAATATAATATCATATTATTCTAAGAGCACTTTTTATGTAAGTACCAATATACTATAATGGAACTTATATGATTAAATTGATGATTTTATATTCAATATAAAAATTCCATTTTAGTTTTTATAGTTTGTATTTTGTCAATTATATTATTCTATATACAACATTTATCAAAATAATAAGTACATTAAGGTGATTACGGATTAGGGTTAGTAACCATAAGAACACGTATATTATACATTATTAATCCATTAAAAATCAAACACGCACGAGTACTTTCGACAGTAATATTCGCTTATAATAATTAAAATTAGATGCTTTTTAGTGAAAAAATTTATAACTGCATCCTTAAATGTCTCTAAATATAACGTGTTTTTAATTAACACTATTCGTTTCATTCAATAACATTTGTATGATAGTTATGATGGTGTTGTACAGAGTAATTAAATGGAAAAATTTAATTTTTCACCGACTATAATAATTGTAGCGTTGTAAAATTAATGGCCTTGATGCCTTAATAAAAATATTATGGCGCAGCAATTACTACCCCTTGATACTTGTCAATAATGACGCTTGAAACTAACTACAGCTATACATACAGTAGACAATACAGATCAACAACAGATACCTATGAAAAACAGTAATTGGAACCTTTATAGTTATTGCCATACTATTGTATTGGGAGTATAATATTTTGAAACAAAGATTTCACCACAACAGGTATACAATAATAGGTAGTAATAATCATGCAGTCGACAACTAAATAATATGTAATTACAATGCTGTATTTTCGATTGATTATTAACCCAAAAAGTCAATAACAGCTTATATAATTTTCATTTGACACACTAATCACACCCAACAAACATTTTCCCCCTGGTACCCCCCAAAAATAATATTACTGTACAATAATATTTCCTCTAAAATCAAAATTATCAGTATAACAAAGATTTTTTTCTCACTATACTTTTAAAACTTTAAAAGCATTTTTGATAACACATATATTTAATTTCTATAAATTAACAATAATTGTTATTCATACGTTATAAAATTTTTAAAATTTTACTTTTCAAAATGCTTTCCACTTAGGTTACCCTAAAATAATTAATATCCTACTTTTCTTGTATTGTTACATAAACTATAAATGACGAGATACTATATATTTTATTTTATTTTCAAGATTTTACTTGGTAGAGTGAAACTTTATAACTGACTGAATAAAGAATAATATAATAATTGTTTTAAGTTTCACTAATATTTGGTGAAACTAAAGACATCGCCTGAAATACTACCATTTAGTAGTGCGTCATGTCAAAATTTTAATACATAAAATGTATTCATTAGATTCCAAAATAAAAACAAAATATATTATACTTCAATTTATTAACACTAAGTACATTTAATACATTTAATATCAATTATTAATCGCCTGAACATTTGAATTCAGAGATTCAATAACATTTTACGTTTTACAAGATAAAAAAAATGTTCAGTCAATATTATACTTATTAGGACAACCTTTATAAAAATCCTAGACAAATCAATGGTATTTTGTTTAAAACAATTATTGTTGTACCAGTCATTTTTGTTTGAAACAAAATCCTCTTTTGTACATATCTACATAGGATTCGAGAGAGTTGTGAACATTTTTCTTGGCAAACTTTTAAAATTCCCAATCACCATTTACTAAAAATACGTCAGTATTTCCAAAAGAATATGTGCAAAAGCCGACAGTCGAATAAACACACGCAGAACAAGAATCTTTACAGATATGTTGAAAAGTTTAATGTAATTCCGAATAAGACTTGTTCAGAAAACTGATTAGAACTTCTACCGTGGTCCTTCTTCGACATTATTTTTAGTATTTATTGAAATACAAACTCATCGACATTTAATAATTATTAATCACATTTCCAGTCTATACAGTGATATATTTCATAAATTAATTCTGGACAATATGAAAATTAGACTAAAAAAAAAAAAAACGTGCATTTAAAGCATTTAAAGTTTGTCATATATTTATTATATTATAATATAACCGTGATGCTTTACCTAACGTTTAATTTCAATAAAGTAGAAAATTAACATAACTATAACGTGCTATATTAACATTTCAATTAATCAATTTTAAAACTTTAAAACCAAAATAAAAATTTGCTATAGATTAAAAAATACAACAGTAAATTATACCCTAGATAAATCACTGACGATTAACATATAATATATCAATAATAATAATAATAATAATAATAATACCGTAGTAACTGAGAAGGGAGTAAGAGGTAAATAAAATAAAATTTTATGACTTTTGCCGGTATATTCCCGTATACTTGACGGGTACGATTCTAATTATCACGAGCAAACTAATTGGGGTTATTTTTAAATATTTTCAAAACCAAACCGAATAAAATATCATGCTGAAAACTTTAAAGCCACGTTTACTAAAACTTTTATTTTATAATATTAATCTAATTTAATAATATATCTTAATGTTACAATACCTCTGTAAAACGTTTGAACAGGAAGCACCGACTGCGACTGGCTCTAAAAACCTAAAGTGGAAACGCTTAAAATAATAGACATATCGATTGCGTCGAAAAGGATATGGGTTAGTGATCATGGCCAGACACCAATTCCGAGGCCTGGACTTTTGATCCAGGTATTTCATCGATATGGGCACGAAACCGGGATACGGCAGTTGTTCCTGTCGATTGTGTCCCGCTTCCATGCAATCGTCGTCGTCGTCGTCCTCCCCGTCGTCTTCGGAGTCCTCGTCCCCGTCGTCATCCTCCTCCTCCTCGTCGCCGTCCTCTTCCTCCTCGTAAGCCTCCACGTCCAGACTACCGGGGTAACCCCCAGCAGTGACCACGGCCAGATCCGAATCAGAGCTGCTCCTAGCCAACAAACCGTGGTTGCAACTGGACCGCCGGTATTCGCGTTCGTCCACGCCACCGACAACCGCCGAATGCCTCATCGCACACAAATATCGGCAATCGTGGTGGTAAACCTGGGTGAAAAAACCCGAAGAAGTAAATTATTATTACATTTGGACAATAATTAACGCGACTTGGAAAACATTTTTAGATTCTGAGCGAACTGAAGAAGTTAGTGTTTTTACAATGATGTTTATTTTATTTTCTGTGTACAACTTTTCGTATAGAAATACTTGTCCAAAAGTTTCGATCAATAACTTTTTGGAACCAACCGGATTTGCCTCTAGATTGTACTTTAAAAAGGTCATTTTTTGAATTTCTCAATTCTTCAATTTTTTTTTTTTTTTTTTTGTAAAAAAAAACCCAAAATTTTA
>JAIPRM010009425.1:0-14803 GCA_025469315.1 Stegophylla sp. TES_Ste_2020 | reverse complement strand
AACAATTATTTTAAGATAATTTTTTGAGATTTAAAATTAATTTTGAAAGCTTTTTTTATTAAATTCATATTTCATAGCACTAGTTATGAGACTATAATAATAAATGTAATGTCAAACCGTTTGCATTTTTACGTTTGTAATAAACAAAAAATTTTTTATCAAAATCTTGCATTTTAACCAAAAATAATTATGATGGAGAAATATCTTAGGTAGTTTAATTTCGAAGTTTCAAATAGACAAATAATGGAACTGTTATTGTTTTTAGTCGCAATAGTTTTAAAATTGGTTATAAAATATGTTATTATATTTGTCAGCTGAAAAGTCTGGAGGACATATTGTAATCTGTTTTACATTTTTCCATTACTTTAGCGACTAAATGTAAGCGGAAAAATCATGGTTGAATTTTGAATCTAATTGGCGGAACCCATATAATTGTCATACGGAACCCCTAGGTTCCGCGGAACACACTTTGGGAACCGCTGATTTAGAGTATACATTTTTTTTAGCTTCCAGGTCTATTTTATTGAAACTTTGGTAAACGTTTTTAAAATAAAAAATATTTTTGGAACATAAAAATGTACGACTACAATATTACTACTTTGAAGTCGGTTAAAGTATAATTTTAACACGAAATTGCCACTTCCGAAAATTTGCCGCCCTAGGCAACTGCCTGTTTTGCCTGACGCTAAATCTGCCACTGGCGTCGATGTGGAATTGCACTGTTTATAAGACGCGTAGAAATAAATTGTTCAAAGTAATATAGTATAATGTTGTTAATGTTTCGAACGCGAGCGGCGAACACATTTAATTACAATCGCAAATTATTTATGGTGGCGTCTCGCTAATTATAAAAGGCATACACGTAATTTATTATAATATGGTCGGGAAATAAATCATAACTCGATGAGTTTGAAAACGACGAGTAAATCAGACTTTTGAAATTTTTAATACCTACTACTTGAGAGCCGTATCAGTTTAGCTGTAAAACGTGTATTTTTAGAAAAAAAAACTAACACACGGTTCGAAATAAAAAATAAAATAAAAATTTACAATCAGTGTATAGATCACTCGGTCGGGCGAAAGTTTGGCACTCGTTACGTTCCGTAAATTAAAAATATCCCTTAATTGCTTGTAAAACATCGTGTGAAAAGAGATATATATATATATGTGTATATAAAAAAATAAAAATAAATAAATAAACCCACTAAAAATAAATTCGAGTTTCGATTCGAAGAGCAAAAACAAACGAAAAAGTCACAGCCGCGGGTCGTACGCATTTATTTGTGTTTCTTCTTTTAACGAAGGAACGACGCGCGTTTAAAATCATATTCTATTGTAATTTTTGACTGATCAAAAGGTTTGTTTGTGTGAGGGAAAAAATTACAATTCCCCTTTCTAATTACTTACCGCGTCTCACCCCTTCCCCGGTCCATATAGTGATGGAAAGGCGCTTTGATTCCAATTCAAATCGTCTGGGTTCCGTGTATCTTTATTAGACAATAATAAAATATAATGTTTTATTTATATAATCATGAAAAAAAAAACTGTTTTTTTTTTTTTTTTTTATGTAGATAGAAGTGAAGAAGCAAGTAGTTTTACAAAGATGCTTATATTTTACGTAGACACTTTTTCATTCGATTTGTAGACTAAATTTTACCGTGCGCTTTTGAAATATTTGTTATTGTGTTAGAATTATAATATATTATTATAAGTTAGATTTTACAATTGCAATTCGTACGTATACATATTTAATTATTATAATTGTTACGTTGTACGAAATTAAACATAGATTGTAAAAAAAATTATATTATTCTTAAAACAAGTTATGAATTCAAACTGGTCATCTGGAGTATGTCAATATTATGAAAAATATCATTGGGGGGTAAAACAGCCCTGTCCCAACCTCTAATTACGCAACTGAACTGAGTTGAGACTTAAGAATTTAAATTTAGAGTCAAATAAAATACAAGACAGATAATAATAACAGTCACATATCACAATAAATTATCTAGTTATAAAAATTTGCAATACGATAAGTGCTTGGCTTTTAAAATTATCAATGAAATATTTCATCGGTTAAAATATGCAATAACTGTGAATTTATAATAAATACATATTTATCATGCCGCCGTTAAATCAGTCGCCTCGTTTAGAGCGTAAACCCACCTGTAACAAACATAATGAATACCGTTTATAACGCAAAATAATCTATAGCCGATTAATTATTCTCATTTGTTTCATAACTAAATTTGCAATATCAAACCTAACAATGTAATTACCACTTAATTAAATAAAAAATTATATAAATAAAAAAAAAAAATTACCACATAAACCAAGTTCTATGGATAATGTTAACATTAGCCACATTTCGAATATTAGCCGTAACGTATATATAATAACAGGCTACCGCGATTGTGCTTATCTATGAAAATAACTGTGGGCTTTTCGGGTAGGAAGGGGGAGGGAAATCGCGCCAGAATGATTTTTAGCCAGCGGGTGCCAAAGAATGTGTTCATATGGGTTATCAAAATCTAAAAAACCTTAAATTTTTGGTGGAGGAAAACAGAAATCTACAGTATCACACTAGGGGTAAACGGAAAAGTCGTTTTTGGCGAAATAGTTGATCACCCCATAAAAAAATACATTTTATTAAATATGCAAATAAAATTCATTAATAAAATTAAAATTCATATCAATGCGTATAAATATTCGTGTAATATTAAACAAAAGTGGTGACATTTTTTATTTGAATATAATATTTAACTTATAATGGAAATGCATACGCACTTATCAGCAATTTCTTCATTATCCACACGGAATACTAATGGGACCATTCCTGATACAACACTCGGAGCCAATTGGAAAACACAACTTGAATCATAATCTTCGAAAGAAATATTCTGCAAAATATCATAATTTACATTATACATAATATTTAAAATTAATACGGATAAGCATTGTTATTTCGTGTTTTGAATATTTGAGAGCTAAACTAATTTTTTATTTATTTATTTATTTTTTTTTTTTTGGAGGGGAGGGTCAAAACTTTTCAGAATAGGAAAAACCGCATACTTATTTAACCCGTTTATAATTTATTAAATTTATAAGTTAATCCCATAGTTATAATTTATAAATATAAAAAGGAAAAATTCTTTTAATATGTAAATTTATTTTATGTGACTGCGACACTCACTGTGGCAAATATTTAGAAAACGAAGTTCCAAGTATCACTACGAATCGAAGGGACTCGACTGTAAAGATTGTATTGTCATACTTGCAAAAAATAATTAAAACGATACTTTCGAACATTTGTTTATGTATATTATCTATTTTATTAACATATAGTAGTGAATTCAATTTTTACAAAAACCTATTTAGAAAATAAAATAAAATGTCATAAACGTTTTTTTTAATTTTCATAACAAATGATAACTAACTGAGAATTTTTTAAATCCCAAAACTGAATCGAAATACCAACAATAGTTCTTAAGGGTAGATTAAAATATCATGTTTTAAACATACATTTATATTTATATTCAAAAAGCAAAATCAAGTTTACCATTCTTAAGTAATTTATAATTTTTTCAGCGTGGAAATTTATTATCAAAACCAAAAAAGGGCTGAAATACTGAAAAATTGGAAAACTTAACAACATTGCAACCGATTATCAAAAGACCGAACATTTATTATGTTATTTATAAGAGAATTTGAAAGAAAAACGCTTACTTCCATGAAACGTTCAGCCTTGTACAGATAAACGTCTAACGCGAATATTGGTGAAATATCTTCGGGAGCTTTGAATACGAACAACGTGTGTTTGTTTAAATCAAACCAATATTTTCTCCATTTTTTTCGCGATGTACGCTGATGTAACCAACCGCTTATTAATGAAGTGGTATCTTTGGGTTTTAGCTGTGTACAAACAAAAAGTCAGTGTCATACAATATATTATTTACTTTATTTAGGTTTATGTGTTATTATATGTTCAGTTGACAAGACTAAAACTGATTTACAATTTGCTACCTGAATTGGCGTTTGCGTAACGTTCGGCACTGTTTTGTTTTTGTTAGACTTGAAAGATATTTTGATGGTTTCCAGTTTCTGGATAGACTCAAAATCGCTGTATTCGTACGCCTTTTGCAAAATCGATGGCATGGTTTTAGTGAAATCTGAGCGCATATTATAATAATATTAAGAAAATAATTTTTTGATCATTATAGTCCGACGGACGTCTGTCAAAATGTGCATAATTCTTACGTACCGGCTAGAGACACTTCGAAACACTCATCACACACGCGTTCCGATTGAAAATTCTTGTAATAGAGTGGGGCTTTGTTTTGGGAACATTTAGCACAAACCACCTTTTTCAATAATGGCACAGTTTCAAATATAACGAGAATTATTATTTTATTTTAAGCAAACCCTCAACGGGCTCATACTTTGCCACACGCTCTGCAATGATGTCTCCGGAACCAGAACGTGAATTCCCCGGCACACAACAGGCACTGAGACACGTCACTATCTTGAATCCATATCGGTGCCTTTATTAATACAAAATTAATAAAACAGGGTTAGATACCCGTTTTAAAATACTAATTAGACACGGTCAAAATCCAGGTTGCGTATAGCTTTAACTGAAACTATAATATGAAATTGATGATAAAGACCGAATCATTTTTGTTTCAATAATTGTTTTGAAAACCGATATAAAAAATAAATGGTTTACACGAATATCAAAAAAGATAATTACATTTTCCCGAACATATATTTCATAATTATAAGATATAAGATACCTTGAATTACGACTAATTAATTTCAAAAATTTATTATTTATATGTACATAAATACATATGTATTTAATTTAATATTTATTTATGATTAAAAAAAAAGATTGAATGTTTATTATTTTGTGTACCGTATTTAGCCAATAGTGATTAGTATAATTTAATGTTTTTATGCTGAAATTACATATTACTGTAATTAAATGTTAGTCCAACGAAGAAGGAAAATGAGTTGTCAGACAATTGACAAACATATCACTTCTTCTTGAGTAAATATTTATTTTTATTAATGAACTCGAAGAACGTACATATTATGTATAATGTTTTAGGTTTTAATATAACTGGTGATCAAAAACCGATAATTTGTAAAAACACTAAAACCCCAAAACTAGATTAATTAACCGGCAATTGTTAGTTATAAATAATAGTGTTAAAACTGAACAATACAATGGAGAAGTACTATTCACCGTGTTCCCGAACTGCAGTTGTTCGAACGAGCTGCACACTGGAGAAAATGTCGAATTTTGTAATACATGTTGTCTCTTATTGGATTTGCTTATGGATGCCTCCAAGGAAGCGACCCATTCTTTACACAAAGCAGGTGTCCTGTGAAATAAGTATCAAGGTAAATTGTTGAAAACCAAAAAAAAACTTAATCTCACTGTGTCCTAAGTGAGAAACTTCTGGTCGACGTGATAACACTAAATTCGATTTCGTTTCGAGTCAAAACTTCCATGCCTTTGAGTGGGAGTTCGTATTTTATTTTCAATCCGGTAATTTTGTTCTGGTGGGACATGTAATAGAAAACGTCGTTCATCTAGGCAAATAACACGCCGTAAATATTACACACTGTGTGAGGTGTGCACTTTGGTGTAAAAATTCGATTTTTACCAAAATAAAATATCCTAATTGTATGTGTTTTCTAGACAGCTTATACAGTTCACCTTCTTTAATCAGTTCGCGGCCGGGCTTAATGATGACGTCGTTCCGCAATTTCGATTGTATTTCCACGAGTTTCTTCGTACACTCCTGAAATACACACCGAAAATTGCCATTAAATTCCCGGGAAATCTTAAATAATGAATAATAACCACACACACCCTGTCCTCGACGCTTTTATCGACTTGCGTGCCCACGTCAGAGATGATGTCCAGTGCCAAAATCGCGTTTTTATAGTCAATCGATTTCTCGTCGAGACTTTTCAAATATCTATTCAACAAGAGCTTGTACCTCGGTATTCGCTGGACCGGCGCCAACATGTAGTGTTTAATGGTCAGGTTCTTGCACACGTCCGTCGCCTCGAATTCTCTGACGCACTGTCCGAATCGCGGATATTTTTTACAGCATTCGTCCAGCAACGTGGTTTGTTTCTTGAAATTTTGTATGTAAGTGGAATACAGTTTGAGAAACGGCCCTTTGTTGACTATTATGTCGGCGATTTTGGGCGCGTCGTGCCAGTTTTCCAACCGCAAGCGCATTTCGTTCGACATCATTTCGGACAGTTTCAACAGCTGAGGGAGCGGAGTGAAAATTTTCGACAAACAGGAGGGCGGTATTTTCGCTTCGTCTCCGATCGCCTTGACGAACGTCACGAATTTCCCGCACAACAACGTCAACACGTCGATAAAAGTCTTTTCCGTGGACACGAGTTCTTCGACGATCACTTGAGACTTTGTTTTGAACTCGGTCGTACCGCGGTGTTCGTCGTCGGCAATCGTCAAGTGGTCGTTCGAGGTCCGATTTCTTTTCATCCCGTCGCCCCTGCCATGTGATTCCGACCAACTCAGAATTTTGTCTCTCAGATACAACCACGATTTCGGACGATCTCCGCGTGCACACGTATTACAATTATTGCCGTTGCGCGCCTCACCCATTGTTACGTCCAATACGTCGTTCAATAAACTGTAATCTTGATACATAACTTGTAGGCCCCTGTCGATATTGGTTCCAAGAAACCCCTCGTAATTGTTGATGTCATTACAATCGTTTGTGGCCGTACTCGAAATAGAACAACGTTCAAGCTTCGAAATAGCTTTTTTGTATGATGAAGTTTCATCGTCGTAGTTTGAATACAATATGTCATTCCTCTCATCTCCGCCCGAACCGCGTTCAGTACTTGCAATTCGACCAGAGACAGCACTGTATTTAGTTCCGTTACTAGATAATGACTCGATACTCGGAATTCGGTTATCCCTTTGAAACGGACGAATTTCTAATTCTGATTCCTCTTCGCATAATTTGCGTACAGCAGGATAATTTGAAGTAGTGAGTTCCAAGAGATGCCTGTTTGAAGAAGAAGAAAATGAAAAAATAACAGGTGAAATTTAATATACGATTTCGGATGAACAAAATCAGATTAGTTTTCTTTTATAAAGCATGAAAAATGAAGTAAATTTTTGAAATTCACAATTGTTTTTAAAAAAATTGGGAATAAATACACAAAGTTTTGGCAAGAAAGCTTTTAAAACTTTTTTTTTTTGTTATACTATAAATTATAAATATAATATTTATATGTATTTTACTTTTCTCAGTTAATAGTAAAGTATAAAACTGTTTGAGTAAAAATTTATATATATATATATATTTTTTTTTTGTTGTAATAACAAATTAAAGTTTTAAGTAAAATTATTTTGAATAAACTGAAACTTCAGTGATTTATAGTTTCTTTAAAATTCAATACACTCACAAATTGCATCCTGGCCGTGGATTAAAGAATATCATTTATGTAAAGTATGTCTGTTTTTTTAGAATTAAATGTTCAATTTTTTGAATTGCATTTATAATTCTAATACCACTACTAAAATAATCGATGTTTACACTGCCATTTTTATGTATATTTATATTTATTATCATGCCAGATAAGTTTTAATAAATATGAAAATAATGAAAACTTTTTATTCACATTATCGATAACAAGTAAATGCAAAATGAGGTTTTAAAATTTTGTGCATCATTATGATAGTGATGTTTAAATTTAAATTAATTGTACTCTTAAGATTTAAGTAAAATAATCAATAACAGTAACTTAATAACATACTCTTTTGGCTCATGGAGATTACTTTCATGTAGACTGCATAAATTTGAAGGAACTAAATTCTTCATCGGAAGTGAAAATGTATCTAAAAAAGATGTTTGTATTTATATATTAGATGTATTGCATATAGTATTACGGGTAATAATATTTTATTATTATTATTATGTATTAAATATATATATTATAATAATTATACCGTGAAATCACGACTTATGCATTTAATTAAAATATTATTTTCACAAACTATTTTTATTTTAATACCTTTATAAAAATGTATAATGATTAAAATTTCATATATAAGCGTATGAATATACGACTTATAACCACCATTTGAATAACAACAGTTTTTCATACGGATATTGATAAATAGAAAACACAATTGGAAAAATAAAATTGCGTAAGAATGCTAAAAAAAAAACACCTAACAACTCAAAATGCAAAACCAAAATCCTTTTATTATAATTATTTAATGATTATATCGCGTTATTTTGTGCTTGAAAATAAATACCCTGTAAATATTACGAATCCTATACTGTTCTAGCCCTAACCAATATTATATATGTTTTCCACCCTTCTTGTGTAATAACTTATACATTTTATTATTATTTACCTCGCTAGCGCTAGTAATATAATATTTATATTTACCTCCGTCACGATTTTCCACTTCACCGTTTGGTACGTTGGTCTCACCGAGACCGGGAGTATTCGTAAATCGTGCTTGTTTTTTTTTCTCGAACAACTCCACTGTCTGACAGTACACAATCATGTGATCCAAGTCCACGTCCCTCTCCAGCAATCGACGTCGCGTTTTCTCGTCGTTTATGCCCAACGCGATTTGCGTTTTCAACAGGTTTTCCGCGCCGTCGCCGAAATGACAATTGGCCATTGTTTCCTTGAGGCTCGTGTAGAACTCGTGGAACGATTCGGATTCGTGTTGGACGCGCACGAAGAACCTGTACCGCCATATTATCGAATTCCGTTTGGACGCGTAAAGGTTTTCCAATTGGTTCATCACGTCGTTCCACGATTCGTCTTCGATCACGCTCTCGATTTGATTGTGAATCTCCACAGCCGCACAACCGATCAAATTCAATAGACTCTCCACGCGAACGTCTATCCCCGTCCGACCAATTTTACATGTCAGGAAAAAGTTTTCAATGTCTTGTCTGAATATCTTCAAACTGATTTCCACTTCGTCTCTGTTCTTCAGACATTCAACGGTTCCATCACGAGACATATCGTTTTTTCTGCCGTTTCACGTCTGTTTTATTTCGAAAAACAATGTTTTGATGCAATTCGTATGCATACAGAATATTCAGAGCCGTTTCGTGCACTTTTTGAATATGTTTTCGCGTCGGATAATGGAAACGAAAATCTATTTTGTATTTTTTTCGGGTAAAAAGGGGCAGGTACTTACAGCATTTATCGCATTAAAATGTATTAAATTTAATGTAAATCAATAAAATTTAATTTAACATTTGTACCATTAACTATCTCGTCTCTTTTATATCAAACGAAATAATATCCAAAAACTGAAATAACAACATTAACATACTACATTTAAGTTTAAACAGTATTAACAATAATTATGAATAACATAATAAAAGTATGGTTTTTAATTATTTTAATTGATAATAAATAATAACTATTCAACAAAATACCAATGAGATTTATTATTCCTTAAAATCCCTATTTTTATACATCACGTGAATTTTGAAGATTTTCGAATTTAGTTAAACAATAAAAATTTAGAGACTCACCAAAAATCGCACAGTCAAACGCAAATTTGGTTTTCGTTGAGTGATTATTTTTAGATTTTGTATTGCATGACTTAGAACACCCTGTAAAAAAGCACTAGAATTTATTATTTATTGAAATAACAAATTCTACTAACTATAAAATTTATTTAATTAAAAACAAATAAATTTTAGTAACAAATTTACTTGACGTAACACCTAGCAGAAAAACATAAATTTTTTTCGTAAGGACACGAATTATTTACAATTTGTAAAACTGATGAAGTTTCTGATTCGTTCGTTGAAACCATCATAATAAATTTTTTTAAATCCAACAGTATAAAATATTTGTTTGTGCGCAATCGTGTTGTATTTGCTCGGGGTGACGTGTTTCATTACATTTTACACTTATTATTTGTTGCTTGTATAGAACATGAAAATATGTTATGTAAAAATAAAAATTATATTTAAAAAATATTTATTGTCTGTATAAAAACGAATAATGGTCATTGAACGATTGGACGAAAAAGTGTTTAAATAGATTTGGGGTGGGAATTATTTTAGAGTATAATAATTTTGGCTAACAACCCCTGAATTCGAGTCTAGCTACGCCTACGGCTGTCTGTATGTACCTATATAATGTGATATGAAGTAAACTGTACTGTATTAGAGCGGTTAAAACAATACGAGACATGGAATTCAGTGACGACACTGATGTATTTCGAAACTAATTATATTTCCACGGAAAACGCAATATAATCACGATACATTGTTGTATACGTCGTGTTCCTCGTAGATCGGCACGCGTCTGCACGATACTAAAAATAATAATATTATAATGACGGTTTTACTACTGTATAACTGCAGCAGCAGGGGACTATCATTATAACATGGCGACCGGTAAATGACAAATCTATTTTCACCGTTGGCGTCCGCGTCGATCCTCTGTACACCATGTATTATTATAACTAGTGTTGTATAAAAATTAAAATTAAAATATCTAGATGAATACAAAAGAAATTAAAAAATTTATTTATCTCGATAAAGATAAATAATAAGTTACTTTTTATCTAAATAAAAAAAAAAAAGAGATAATTTTTTTAAAAGAATATGAAACTACAAATATAGGTACCATATGACTGAAAAAATTTTCTGAGAGTAAACTCCGACACTAGTAAGCATAAATCTAGCGAAATCTATAAATAAAAAACCGAATATATTATTGCATTAACGTTCAAAAACCGATTTTAACCAGTAACCAGAAGCAATAAGTGTTCAAAAACCAGATTTATGACGAAGACCAAAGACCGTAGAAAATGTTCAAGGGATCAAATAACCTGTATTCTGGACCAACAATTTTAAAAATCCGAAACCCAAAACGGAACTGTTACAAACCCTGATAATCAACGGTACCACTAATTGTCAACAAATAATTAATAGTAGGTCAGTGTTGTTGGCTCGTACCCAGCGAATCATGCTCTGGACGGATTTCGGCAGCAGTTTTTAGACCGGTGAGAACCGAGAGATGATGAGATAAATCTCCTGAGATCAATTTGTGACGCGAACAGATAACGAACATTTTCGTCGCTCGAAATGACTGCCATGACGTTTAAAACGAAACATGAAACAACAACTTCCCCTCTCCTCGTGTTAATTAGGGCGATTTTCGTTTTTCTCTCTCGTTGTCCTCGTAATTATTTTTCGCCCCGAGATATGGCAAATATTCGGCTTTTCAACATGACTACGCCGTCGTCGCAGCAGCGTTACCAGTCCCGTCTATACGCGTCAAAAATATAAATACTAAAAACACTGCCATTAATTGGTGGACTCTGCGCAGATGCTACAGGTGGATGCCAAGTACCCCCCCACCCCCCACTTTATTGCATTGTTTCTTATTATACGCTCAATCTATTTTTCCCCTTTGATTGTTTTCCATATATTACTTTTCGTTCGTTCGTTCTTTAGAATACTTCTTAATTTTTAACTCTATGTGCCCAAGGATTTTTTTCAGTGTTCTTCTCCAGCACCATGTTTCTAACTGATCCATATTCTATACTCCATACAAAACTCTTTATCAGAGCTGCTTTTCTGGTCTTAAGACTGACAGTGTTTTCTGTGAAAAGGTGCTTCTTTTTGTAGAACGCTTGTTTGGATTGTACTATTCTGCACTTTATGTTCGTTTCGCTTTTCCCATCATAGATGATTTTGTTTCCTAAGTACATGAAATATTGGACAGTTTCAAGTGATATAGTTGGTAGGAAGGTATTTTAAAAGTCATATTATTTGTTTAACCATCCAATGAATAATAACAATGTAGTATAAATAGTTAATAACTATATTCAAGATACCATTTTTTTTTTTTTTTAGTGATTTAATCTATATAATATATCAATTAATCATAATAGCATTTAATTATTTATCTACAATATATCCATCACGTATGAACAAAATATGTACATATTACATGTTTTATCACGAATTCGTAGGTCAAATATTAAATTTTAAAAAGTAATAAGTATGTATTTTCATTATAACTACTTTCCACGTATATAATATATAAATAAATAAATATTAATTAATAAATAATAATGAAAATTACATTTACTTTTATTCAGTAATTAAATTGTAAGTTACTCACTTGTTTTTTTTTTTTAATGATTGCAATTTTATCATAGCACTACAATTATTAATCTCGCGCATATCACGTTGATTATATTCGAATACAGTAACTTCACTCAGCAAAAAACAATTGTTTCTCATTATCCTAAATCATAGATAAAACTGATAATATCACAATTTATCGTTTGTGAATTGGGAATTGTACAATTGTTAAAATATGGATCACATATTTTTTCCTAAATGAGATAAACATTTTAACGTCCACGAGGTCATTATAAAAATGCCACAATATTCGTTCTCTTGGTCTGAAAATTCAGTGCTGTTGTAACCGCGAAAATTTACCTCTGTAATGTCACGAGTGTTCAATTATAAGTGTGCTAAAATATTTATTAGCAACAAACAAACAATACAGAAAACAAACAGCAACAACTAACTATAAAAATTATTACTTTGATATATCATATAATATAAAGTTATTTAGTAAAGAAAAGTATTTGCAATATTCACTGTTGTTTGTGTTATATATTTAAAATATATATTAATAATTTCTCATGGTCAAATCGTTTCTGATTCAAAACGTAATTTGAACGCAAAATCAACTGTCAAAGAATTTATCTGTTTTCTGAACTTTTGTTATTGAATTCATATCAATAAATTTGCTTTTCGGGATCAAAAATTCTTTACAAAAAATAATCGAAATAATTATGCAACATAATTTTATTCGTGCAACAAAAACGTCTGTAAATTTACAAATATCAGCAGTTTTTCAAAGAATAAATAATGATGAAAATAAAAGATTGGGACTTAATGAATCAGAAGACGATATCATTAATACTTCAACGAATGAAAACTTTTGGATTACAATTTACCAGTTCAATTGACATTATTCTTACTCAAATCACTTGGAGATGTAAAAAGTTTATGAAATCTTAAATTACTTTTGAATTTCTCTTCAGCGATTCATTGATAAAACTGAATTCAAGCGAATCAAGAAAATCAGTTGCCGATTTAGAAATAAAATATAGTAAAAAGATACATTTCACGGAAGTTATTGAACAAATAATAGATAATTTAACTTCGTTTATTAGTTTCCTCAAAAGATTGATGACTATATGCTTCAATAATTTTATCCGAATATTGATATCTATTAGAGCTTTTCTCTTAATTCCAATAACAGTTTACTGCGGTAGCAACGAGTGAAAGGAATTTCAGAAAACTTGAATTGATTAATTCATACCAAAGGTATACAATGAATTTAGTCTACAAGAAATATTATCTAGAAATAGCATACATTCGATTGAAACGTAAATCGGGAATATATTATTTTAGTTTACATAAAAGTTAAAAAAATCTTTTTTGTAAATTAAGTATTCTATTACATTTTAAAATAATTGTTTGACTAATGAAAATAACAATTAATAAACTGTAGATACGGATATTAAATAATTAAAATTAAAAAGTAATATTAATACTTTTTTGTTAATAATTTTATGTAGGTAAAAATAAAATAATATTGATGGTAACGTGAAATATTAAATTGATATCACTTTAAAAATCATTTGGTTGAGTTTAATATTAATTAATTTCAAAATAACATAAAATATATGATCAGACTTGTTTGGGGGAAAGGAGACGTATTTTAAATGTTCGCCTCATGTGAAATGATGGTTTTTTGTTACGGCTCTGTAAAAATTTAGCTTACATCAAACATTTTTTCGTCTATTTTATATTACTTCAAAGATGTAATTTTTCAAAATTTTCAACGGGTTTCCGGAAGCGTTAAATTCCATGCACTAGTTTCAATCACGCGAATTTTTTCAATAATTCAATTATTGATATCAAATACAAATTACGAATTTCAAATTCGGTGAAAATCTTTATTTATCAAAATATTCACTACCAACACATCTATTTCCCGAATTTCGTAGTTATAAGCATTAACCTATACGGCTCTGCAAGTTTCTTATTTACGAAAAATGATCATTTTTAATGTTATTCCGTTAAATTAGTGATTCTACAATCCAGAATTACACGCATTTATAGATTACGAGGAGTCATGTTTTCATTTATATTAAATAATCGATAATCGCCGTTGTCATAATATTATTATGAAATGAAAAATAGAAAAAAAAAACGTGTAGTTTAAAAATCCAATTATTATACACGGCGTTATTAACAAAAGAAATAGTTATATCATGACATGTCGACTATACACGTTACGGGACGAGACATCGCCGACCATTATTGTTTTTCAGGGTGGGGCGAATGCCGTGCGTCGTCTGCCCTTCCCCTCACCACTCTTCCAACCCCCTAATCCTCCGAACGAAGCAACTGCCGGAAGAACGATTCGATTTTACACACACCGTGGACGATACGTAAATACAGACATTCGTGCTTGGCAGAAAAACATTTTTAAACACGATGTCGGCGTTTAATTCAATGTTTTCCTTTTAGATTCTGTACGAAGTGAAGAAGCTAGTGTTTTTACAATGATGTTTATTTTTTATTTTATTTTTTTTTCTGTGTACAACTTTTCGTATAGAAATACTTGTCCAAAAGTTTCGATCAATAACTTTTTGAAACCCGATTCGCCTCTAGATTGTACTTTAAAGAGGTCATTTTTTAAATTTCTC
>JAIPRM010009424.1:0-14805 GCA_025469315.1 Stegophylla sp. TES_Ste_2020 | reverse complement strand
CTTTAAAGAGGTCATTTTTTGAATTTCTCAATTCTTCAATTTTTTTTTTTGGAAAAAACTACCCAAAATTTGACAAAAACGACTCGGAAACCATCATTTTGATCCAAATTTTATGAAAATTTAAACTTAGATAGGAAATCTTATAAAAAATATTTTGGCGCAAGAAAATTTTGAAAATGTGAAAAAAAATTTTGTACATTTTTTGAAAATTTTTTTATTTTTATTATTAATTTCCTTCGTTCAGAATCGTTTTACTGAAGAAATGATTTATTGTTTGTTTAAAATTTAATACGCCCGTCAAGAGAATACCACCCCCGTCGTGTGAAGTACACCCATCGTGCGAAGTATGACCGGCTTTTTTTTTAAAAGTTCTTTGCCCTTCCTTGGGAAAATGTATGTGTGTTTCTGAATTTTATACTTTTTTTTTACGTATATACATTTAGATTTAGGAACAACAGGTATGTAGCTGGCCGGTCTTCACACCGAAAAATTGTAAAGTTTATTTTAATTTTTGTATTATTATTTTATATTTATTACTGTGAGTATTGTGATTTGAGAGTGAATTATTGATTAGTAGCAAAAGACAAATATTTATTTCAACCGCTTTAATAGTGACATTTGCATTAGTGCGAAAGGCAGTACTAAATTACCCAATGTTGTGTCACTATTAGATTTAATTTATTTTAGTTATTTTCATTATTTAATAGATCTCCATATTCATATTCCTCGCACAATACACGCAATTACCATTTATACAGTTACCATTTACATTGTTTTTTTTTTTTCTTATAATTATCTTTGTTGAGCCAAAAGGGCTATTTTATTTACTTATTTATTTGACTGTTGTGCCAAACAGGTAATTATTTATCATTGTCTACATGCCTACCTATTTTACACTTTTACGGGTTGCTGTGAATTTTATTTTTGTTTTTATATTATTATTGAATTTTATTTTAATACACAGCAACATTAGTTACCGCATTTTGTTTACCATTTTTACATTATGAACGAAGTGAAGAAGCTAGTGTTTTTACAATGATGTTTACTTTTTTATTTTTTTTCTGCGAACACTTTCGTATGGATCTACTTGTCCAAAAGTCAGTAACTTTTTGAAACCCGATTCCTCAATTCTTCAATATTTTTTTTTTTTTTTAAGACTCAAAAACCATAATTTTTTGATCCAAACTTTACGAAAATTTAAACACAGACAGACAATAATATAAGAAAAATTTTGGCACAAGAAAATTTTGAAAATGTGAAAAAAAATTTTCGACATTTTTCTAAATTTTTTTTTCTCATTGAATATTTTTTCCTTTATTTATTAGATAAAAAAAAAAAAAAGTAAAGTATGTCAGAGCAAATTAAAGTAAAGGCAAGAAAGCCGGACATACTTCACACCACGGATATTTTTCGTTCTTCGGGTTAGATACTCTTGGTAAGTGTATTAAAAATGACGACCATTATTGATCTTTATATTATTAACTTCCTTCTTTCAGAATCGTCTTATTGAAGAAATGATTTATCGTTTCTTGAAAATTCCACAAACCCACCAAGTTTATCTGACCTAAAGAGCGAAGAACATCCGTGTTACGAAGTATGTCCGGCTTTCTTGCCTTTACTTTACTTTTTATACTTTAAGTTACCTTTTTTATCCCGTAGTATTTAAGCACACACCTCATAATTACACACATTAAATATATACACATAGAGTGCTATACACATTAATACATCAACAAACTGGTCAGTCGGTGAGTAATGGTAACGCATAAGAGTACGTGAAGTACTCGATATCCGGGCGCGCATAATATTTTATGCTCCCGGCCCTTGCAATAATTATATTAAATTACATTTCTCCATAAGGGGACACATCATAGTTATTATTCATTTATTATCTTACAAAAATTAATTTTTATTTTCATGATAACACTCAAAATTTGTGGACTGATATGAACACGTTTATTCTTAACCGTAATCGAAATAGCTTTTATAATATATTATATATATATATATATATATATATATATATATATATATCCTCCTTGTATTATATGCGGTTATTCATTAAATTATTATCTATTATCTAGAACCCAAAAATATTGAAAAGATAAAGATAAGATATTTCGATTTTATCTAGATAAAAAATAAAAGGTAAGAAAGTCGTTGTCTAGATTTTATTTTAGATAGTTTTATCAAAATAATCCCTACACTGTTCAAGGGTAACCCTGCCACCCTTAGCTGAGTGCCTAACTGGTGGTCTTAGAAGTCTCGTTTTAATCGTTGAGATCTATTTGTATTTTTAACATAATATCACAACAGTTTACATAATATTATTATCATTTAATTTCATTTTGGAACCATTATAACAACGCCTATTTTAGTGTGCAGTAGCAATATCCAAGTGTATATTAGCAAATTCAAAAATGTGCCATAGGACATTTAAGTCTATTTTAGAGTCTGAGCGGAGTGAAGAAGCTAGTGTTTTTGCAGTGATATTATTTTTTTTATTTTTTCTTCTTCTGTAAATACTTTTTCCAATAGAAATACTTGTTCGAAAGTTTCGATCAACAAATTTAATCTTTATAGATCCGAAATATCAACCAGATGATACTTTGGAGAGGTCATTTTTAAAAATTTCTCAATACTTTTTCTAAGTGTACCTATTGAAAAACTTTCCGAAAATTGAAAAAAAAAATGATGAAATTCATTATAACCTGAATGTTGTATGTTGTATTACTGGGTACCTAAGTAGTATAGTACGTTTCAAACAATAAAATTGTTATTATTCAGATCTAGGAAAATAATAGACTCCTAAAATCAGAACCATGTTCTCTGGATCGGGGTCTGACATTGGAAAAAAAGTGAAAAAGTGTGTAGTAGCAAAATTGATGAAAAAATAGGAATCGCATTTTTTTTAATCTCTTCGAGTTATTATGACATATTTGGTGTAACTTTTTCCTACGCTCATATGCTTATTGTAACTGTTATTAATGTTATTACCGATTGAATATGTTCAAGTAAATGTTTTATAATAAATAAGTGTGTATACGTATATAATATAATAACTGTTATTTTGATTTTAGTTGTACAAACGGTTAAAACACGAAGTACCGAAATATTATTTGAAAGTCAGCGTGGTAATCGGTGATTGCAGTTTGCCGTTTCTCGGATTGAGTGACATCAGTCGAAATTCATTGATCAATGAAGTGAACATTATCTTCCACGGCGCAGCTACTGTGCGTTTTAACGAACATATCCGAGTGGCCATGAGCATAAATGTTTCAGGAGTTAGAGAAGTACTTAACTTGGCCCGAAAAATAACCAACTTAAAGGTAAATTTTAATTTACAATACATATCTACGATTATAAGTTTCCGGACGGGTTTTTTTTTTTTTTTTTTGAAATGCACGAAGTCAAATAAAATACAAATAAAATTTGTTTTTTAAAAATATCTTCATGAAATGGAAACTTTCTCCCACCATAAATATCTTATTGCTATAGATACGATTTGTTTCGAAAACTGGTTAAATATTCTTTTAGTCTGGCGCGTACACAAAAGGGTCCTTCCAACGAATTAGGATTTGCATTTTAGATTCTGAGTGAAGAAATGAAGCTAGTGTTTTTGTATGTTTATTATTTTTTTACAGGTTTCTTTTTCTTTTTTTTTTTTTTTTTATAGAAGAACTTGTCCAAAAGTTTCAACCAGTAAATTTTTAATTCAAAATTCGCATCTAGATGGTACTTTTCAGAGGTCATTTTTCGAAATTCTCATTAGTTTTCTCAAAATTAGGAAAAACTACCCAAAATATGACAAAGACGTCTATCTTTTTTTAATCAAAATATTATGAAAATTTAAATATTGTTAAACAATAATATGAGATATTTAACAATGTTTTGAAATTGTCAAAAAAAAAAAAAAAAAATTGGATTTTTTTCTAACTTTTTTTTTACCAAACATTTTTTCTCTCTGTTCTCAGTTTCTAGTGGAATATAAAACTGACCGAGTACAAAATAATTTTTTTTTTTTGTAATATTAATAAACTTTAAAAATTTTAAGTATAATTAATTTATATAAACTGAAGCTTCTCTCGTTTTGTGGAAAAAAAAAATGATTTATCGTTTCTTTAAAATTTCACACAATCACCAAATCTCACCCGAGGAATGAAGGATACCCATGGTGCAAATATGTCCAGCTTTTTTAAAATTTATGGTAATAATGGATTTAGGAAAAAAACAATGATTTTACTAAATGAATACACCTAATGAAAATTTATATTTTAAAATATTTTATTTTAAATAAGTATTAAATAGTTGTACTGCAAAAATTATGTTTATATTTCTTTATTAGAACGATCTTAAATATTCCTCTAAATATTTTTATTTTTTTTTAATATAGCTTGATTTTGATTATTAAATATGAAATTTTTAAAAAAATTATTGATTAGGCCATAGCATACATTTCTACTGCGTTCTCAAACTGTAATCGGTTGCACATCGAAGAAAAGTTTTACCCTCCTATTGCCGATTATGAAGAAATTTTGAAATTAGTTTCTTCTCAAGACGACAAGACACTCGAAGATATGACTAAAAAGTATGGTTATTAAATATATTTTTTTGAGTTTGTGTGACATTTGATTACAATATCACTCTCATTATTAATGAAATTACGGTTAACATTTTTTTTTTAGAATTATTGGCGATTTACCAAATACTTATGTGTTTACGAAATCATTAGCAGAAGATGTCATACGAAGAGAAGCACAAGGTCTCCCAATATTAGTGTTTCGTCCCACCGTTGGTACGTTGTCAGTTTTTTTTTGGAACAATTTTTTATGTGTAATAAACATTTCACCGTAGATCACAACAATTATCTCTTTTACATACTAAGTGGAACGGAGAAGGTAGTGTTTTTAAAATTATGATTATTTATTATTTTTTTGTTTTTATGTTTACATGTGTATAGAAATACTTCTCCAAAAATTTTGACCTGCAAATTTTCCAATCACGATTTTTCTCTAGGAGGTACTGTTTTTGGGAGGTCATTTTCCAAAATTCTCAATAGTAAGGGAATAACTATCTGAAATTTGAAAATAATTTTAAAACGTTATTTTTTTTAATTCAAACTCATAATATTTTAAGTACATAAAATAGTATGGAAAATATTTTGAAAATTTGAATTTTTTTTTTCTAACACTTTTTTTCTTGTTCTTAGTGAATAACTAGCTGAGTACAAAAACACTTTTTTTCTGGAATATTAATAAACTTTATAATTTTGAAGTAAAATTTTCCTGTATAAATTGAAGCTCCACTCAGAATTGTTTTATCGAAGAAATTATTAATCGTTTAATTAAAATTTAATACGCCCACCAAGTCCTAAATGAGGAGCGAATAGTACCCAAGGTGCAAAGGGCTACAACTCATTTGCGCACATTTACTTTTTTTACAACTCGTTTGCGCAAAAATACACAACTCGATTGCGCGCATATATAGCCTAAGCTACCTGTGAAGAAAATCCAAAGTGTCAGAACTCGTTTGCGCACACATTTTCCTTCTCGCTTTAACAGGCTTAGGACTGTCTGCTTCAAACAGGCGTAATTAAAAATGCATGTGTGTGTATGTGTTACATAAATCGTTATAATATCATAACAGTAATGTCAACATAAAAATATAAATTATAAATTTATAATTATTATCAATAATAAAACATTGTTTTCCTCACCGAAATTTAAAAATATTAGAAATTTCTGCGTCCAAATGTCCAGAATGACCGAAATTTTGTTTCAATGAAGTGTCATTTCACGTTTTCTAGGCAACTTCCTGTTGAATAATATTATCATGTATGTATTATGTATCTCAATTAATAAATATAACAACACGAGTATCCACAAAAAATTAAAAATATTATGTGATATAAATGAAAAATCTTGAATTATATAAATATCTGATATGGTTACTGATTCATTTTTCAAGTTGGGACCAATAAATTATGGTTTCCAGGTCTTTTGTCAAATTTTGGGTACTCCCCTTACTCCCCCCCCCCAAAAAAAAACAAAAAAATTGAGGAATTCAGAAATTCGAAAACCTCTCTAAAACCTCTCTAAATGATCATCTAAAAAGGCAAATTTGGTTAAAAAAAAAAATGCTTTTTTTGGACGTGTATTTCCATACGAATAAGTGTTCTCAGAAAGAAATAATAATAAACATCATTGTAAAAACACTACCTTCTTCACTTCGTTCAGAATCTAGTATCATTATAATTTTATACTAGTCTTTCAGCAAGACTAATTCTTAAAATGCAAGACCAAGATGAGAGTTACGATATAATCAACATCAATCCAAGAATGAATATGCAAGAACAAGACCAATACTAGGCCTGATCTTGATCTCTCGGTCTTGTTTTGCCCATCACTATTTGATGCGTACAAAAAAACGTAAATGCGCCTTTTTTATTTTTAGTGATCGGTACGTACCGCGAACCCGTAAGAGGTTGGACAGATAACGTATATGGTCCTACAGGAATAGTCGTCGGAATCGCTACGGGAATCATCCATACTTATTTTCTCAATAAAGACATCATACCGGATTTAATTCCGGTAGACATCGTTGTCAACGCTCTGATATGTGTTACTAAAGACACGGCTACAAGAAAGTAAAATATGCTGAATATTGCAGCACGTTTTTTTTTAATAATTTAGTGTTATGTTAGATTTATATTTAATTTAATCTTTATGTTATTTTTGCATCTCTAAATATAAGTGTAGCTGACGTGTAGAGTCGTGTGAGACGATGAGAACAGCATAAACATTAATTATTATTATTAATGAGTTATTGAAAGCAATAGTTATTAATGAGGCGTCTATTTTCAAAACCAGTTAAAAGATAATTTTTTCGAAATGGATTGTTTTTAATTTTCCAAATATTCACACTGTATTACATAGTTGATAAAAATATTGAACACCAAACAAGGCTATAATCGATATTTAACATATGGACAGAAAATTGTGGTTACTATCAAAACCAGCTATCTAACGATGTTCATTTCAAATCGAGCCATAATTAAACACATGTTTTTATCTGCTCTGGTAATGGTACTAAATTTTTTTCAGTTTTCATGAAATTAAGTATTATCTATAATTAAATTCTATTTGGTTATTATTTTTTACTATATTTTTTACTAATTATGTATATAGAATTTAAAATGTTTTGTATTCCTTAAATTTTCCAGTATTTGTTTCAAAGTCACCTATCTCATAAAGTCAATTTCAAAACCAGCCATGAGTGAAAAAAAAAAAAAAATGAAATTATTGGGTTTCAAAAACAGTCATACGCTTAAATTCACTACAAAACCGGTCATTTCAAAACTATAAATTTATTTAACTCTTGTAATTATATTTTTACAAAATATATTTTCACATACAATATGTGTACCATTCAAAGCTTTGATTTTATACTTATTATACAATAATTATATTATTTTTATATTTATATATTATTTATTATAGACCAAATATTTTACGTTATTTTCGTTTATTGCTGTTTCTGAAAAATTTCGAAAATTGCTTATAGCTGTTTTCGAAACTAGACACCTCTTTTAATGATATTTCGGGCTATAATATGGAATAAATAGTTCTGACGTGTCGATTAATTACTACGCACACCAACGACTAATATTTATGATTTCATTGACTCACAGTACTGGCGGTAAAATACCGATTTACACGTATTCGAGTTCGGGGCAGAAACCAATCAGTTGGCGCGAATTTATTACGTTGAACTTACGTCTCGGTGAAGTGTGGATTACCATACGGTCGATCTGGTATGGATGGATGTGGACCACGACGAACCCGTTTCTGTATAAATTGATGAATTTTTTCTTCCACAAAATACCCGGACATATACTGGACACTTTGGCTGTGATCTTTGGACAAAAACCTATGTAAGAGATCTCTCCAGAAAATTAGCTTTCAGATTTTTAATATAATATTTGAATGAAATAATTTCACCCGAAAAATTCATTTCCAAATTATCCAATTCATTCGCAGAAATCGTAATTTTAATTTATATTTTTGTTTGTTTTATATGGAGATTGGCCAATTGGAATTCTATGTGCCTATTATATTTTTCTAATTTTAAATTTGTAATGTAAAATAAATAATGTTGGGAATTAATACATAACATTATAATTGATAAATATTTATTAATATTTATGGCCAGTGAATTTATTAAACGATAAATAAATTTTTAAGCCACAAAAATCGTTCAAATTCATTAAAAATTGTTGAATAATTAAAATAATTTTTATGCAATAAAATAATATTAAATTTACTATTTTTATTTGCATAGCTTTATTAGATATTTGTTTTTTCAAATAGCAAACACTACTTTTGACTCAACAGTCTAAAAGCAAATTTAAAAAAAATAAAAATAAACGACAAATCATTTCTTCAATAGGACGATTCTGAACGAAGGAAGTTTATAATGTATAAACTATTGACTTTTCTGGCCAATAGTTAAAGAGATATACAAATTTAAAATTTAGAATAGCTGAGTGGAAAACGAATGGGTATCACGTAAAAATTGATTGTCACTATTCCTTTACTTTAAACTTTAAATGTGCTTATCTTTAAAACATTTGAACAATTAATTGAAATAAAATAAATATCAAAAATTTCAAAGAAATATTCTGTTTTGGAATAGAACTGATTGCTGTTTTAAAATCTGATATGCTAAAACGTAGATATGGAAGAACCTTTATGGATGATTTTACGAATTTATACAAATCATTTAATCAACAGTCATTTTTTTTTTTTTGATCATTGTATTTTTATTTCACAATATGTAACTAGAAAAACAAATCATGTTTATTAAATAATAATTATTGTTGATAAATTTTCAAAATTTAAGTATTTCTTAGGGGAATTCAAACAATACCCTTGATACCCCAAATAAATGTCTGGGACATTGAACATACCCCTTATTGACGCCTATGATAATAGTGTACATAATATAGGTAATATATTGTGCACCTATAAAGGCTATAATGCACCTAAGGAACTATACGTATTATCCTTAATACTTATATTTGAATAATTCAAAAACCATTTGTTCGAATTTTGATTTCAATACATCAAAATTGATAAAAAAAAAAAATAATCCGATTAAAACAGCAGTGTTGAAAAGGGGGGTTGTAATTGAAAAAAATGTTTGTATTACCACCTTAAATTGTTATAAAAATAAATTTATGGAAAACATAGTTCTTACAGTAACTTGAACTTAAAAAAAAAATATAAATATGTACATTTTTACGGCCGAGAACTAGGGTGAACTTTCTATGAACCTATAAAAAAAATACAAATTAATGAATGTATTGTTGTGTAACATATCAGTTAATAAATATGAATTAGAATATAATTGAATATTAATTAACATAGTTGAACAACTGTAACAAAATAAATTAATATTTTGCTCGTATTTTCAACAGGTTGATTAACATTTATAAAAAAATTGATCAAGCAAGTGATACAATGGCCTATTTCGCCAACAAACAATGGACGTTTATAAATGATAACGTGTTATCGTCATGGGATACTCTCGACAGCCGAGATAAAGAATTATTTAATTTCGACATAAATCAATTGTCTTGGGAAGAATATAATCATGCACACTGGCTAGGCATAAGAGTTTACCTCTTAAATGATGATATCCACACGTTGCCGGCGGCTAGGAGAAAATATAGAAGGTATATTTTAAGGAACGGCTTATATTTATAATAAATCAGATAAATGTCGATTGTCAGGAGCGGATAGGGTAAAAAAAACTTACCGGGAAAATATTAATCGGAATAGGGGCGGCACCTAGGCATTAATAAATCTACGAATAGTATAAATCAGAAACGCTAAACCTAGGTTTTAGTACTGCTTTAAGTAGGTACTCCGTGTTAGGTTACATTAAAAAGTGATAACTAGAGCTCGGATTCCAATGTAAAATGCATATATCTTTTGGTGATCTTAAGCAATGCTTTCCAAATACCTAATTTGTTTTATGTAACAGAGACCTTAAAAGTGAAACTTTTATTTTGCATTTTTCGATGTTTTATTATTTTTTGGTCATTTTATTTATTTTAATGCATATTTCAACAATATACTTATAATTTTAACAGTATATAATAATATCTGTACATAATACAAATCAATTATTTAAATTTGATCAAATCAAAATATTATACATATTTTTCGGGTTTTTCTTTAAAAACACCTAGAAATCATTTTATAATTTCCATAATGTCTATGTATCTTATCTTTACTTATGGATGCCTAGACTCGACATATGGCAAATAAGAAAACAAAAATTACACATTTGTACAAATTAATTAGTACAGAGGACCTTTTTGAGGATATTTAAAATTTAAGGTATAGTAAAATGCATTTTTTAAAGGCATTTTCACGGTTAATTGCATTTTTAAGGGCATTATTTGCTGTTTTTTAGAGCATTTTTTGATGACTTTTAGTGCATTTAAATCCGGGCCCTAGTGATATCCGTTTTCATATTATTAGTAAGTTATCGTCAGCCGTCGCATTGAATTTTCGTCGAAAATATTAAAATTAAAAATAGTATATTATTGTTATAACAGAATTGACATCGTGCTCGTTGCGACGATGAAATTACACTACCAAAGCATTGTACACTACCTACTGAGTACTAATTATGTTTTTAATTACAATTCATTTGCTGCTTAACTACATAAATTTTCTACGCAGTTTTATGGGATAAAATTAGTCTTTAAAGTCAAAAGTTCCTATGGATTCCAACTTAAAAAAATTACATCACTACAATAGAAGGGGGTGCAGCGGGAAAGTTCCGATATCCCGGTGGGCCTATACGCTCCTGTGACGATTGTGATCGATTCAGCAAACACGTACTTGATTTCTCATGTTTGTTTTGAATATAATAACGTACATTTTAAATATTATTGTTTTAATATTTTCAGATTGTACATAACACACAATACTTTGTTTCTATTAGTGTGCGTCTTGTTCATATACTGTGCATGGACGATAATTAAACAATTTCTCACGGTCACTGGACTCCTGTAAGCTAAACTCATGTACATTAGAATTTTATTGATTATCTAACTTGTTGAAACTGTAATAAAAAATTATTATTTATGTGACACTGTGTTGTTTTTCATTATAACTAGTGTTTTTAAAATGATGTTTCTTTTTTTTTTCTGTACACACTTTTTTGTATAGATCTAATTGTCCAAAAGTCTTGATCAGCAAATTTTTGATACCGGATTTGCCTATAGTTGGTACTTTAATGACATTATTTTTTTGAATTTCTCAATTCTTCAATTTTTTTTTTTTTTTTTTTGAAATTTGACAAAAAAGACTCGGAAACGATCGTTTTGGCGAAAGAGTCTTACTCGACGAACACGTGTAATAATAATATGTCGAGGGCATCTGTAATCGTCTTAATAGTAACTATAATATTATTTTAACATGGTGTCTTAAAAAGTATTTGGAATTAACATAGCAAAATTAAGTCTCCAAAAGCATGCTTGAGGAGGAGACTTAGTTCTTATAGATAATGATCTTTAGTGTAAGTGATAGTGATCTATTGATCTATACATTTCTTAGGTACATTAAAATAAAAAACAGAAATTAAAAATATTACTTTTGCAATAAACTTAACCTGATAATATATCTTACATTTGACAAAAACATAAAATCTCCGAATATCGCGACGTGTAAGAATAGTAACTAGAATTTTTAATAATATAATTTACTAGTTTCTTAAATGCATTTAAAAATTACATTGTTAATATTTAAAGAAATACAGAAAGAAATACGGAAGTCGTTGTCGTCACTTTTCAGGCGAATAATAAACGGTAAAAGACCGTTTATCCGCCGCCATCGGTAATTATTACGGTCGCAGGACGAGCAAAATTATTTATAGTTTTAAATTCGCGCGCGTTTACGGCGATTTTTTCCCCTCATCGACACGGATTGATATTTACGCCGCCGCGTACGATTTGCCACGACGAATTGTGCAGCACAAATAGTGCATAAAAAAATTCTCAGCCGCCGTCGCGTCATTTTTTCCACCCGGATTTTCACCGTAGCCACTGCAATTATTTTCGAATTAGTCAAATTACGAAGAAACCCGAGGAACCGTGACGTCTTGTTGGCGGGGGGATCCGTACCGTTTAGAGCGAGTGTAGCTGCACGACCGTTATGGAACTGTGTAATAATATTATGATTTGCCTATAAATACTACACCGACCACACAAAAAATGTCTGTACACGAGAATCGTGAAAACGGTATATAATTATAAAATATAAAATGCAGTAGAATCCTATTATAATGACATTCAAGGGACCAGTCAAAATCGGTCATACTAATCGATAGTCAGTATAACCGAAATGATGAAAAAAAAAATTAAATTTAAAAATACATTTTTATATGAACATTATATAAATAATTTGTATTATAAATGTATTCAATTTTTATCTCAAAATTGTGATTAAAATACAAAAAATATATATAGTTTAATTCAAATCACTATTATTATTTGTTTAGTTTTCTATGAAAACATAACATTCGCATACTAAAATCATCTGTTATTTTAGTTTGTAACACTTTTCCAATTACATTAGCTTCGATAAATGCAATATGTATGATAAATGTCATTTTAGATAGAGTATTTTTCTAAAATAACCAAAAATAATCGTCATATTGTCCATATGGTCATTACATAGGCGTCATAAATAATCGATACAAATTAGTACATGCAACATAGGAGTTTTGCCGATACCTTTAATCTAAGGTCATTACACCCAATTTTCACGTTGAAAATCTTTTTGGACACTACAGCTGTATTATATTATAATTATGGCTGGGAATGGGGACTCATTAGAAAAATGATTTTGTTTGAATTTGATTGACTCTGGTTCTGTAGTTATCTACTCAAACATACCAAATCCCCTAGATAAATCGAACTAGGATTTATATTTAGAAAATATAAATTTGACAAATACCTTTAATAAAGCATATTTTATGTGGAAAATATTCGTGTAAAGACATTTATTTGCATAATTCGACGAGAACAACAACGTAAAATGAACTAAAAAAACGAAAAAATGAACTAAATTGCAAAAAAATAATATTTAAATCGTCGAAAATTTTAAAACGAGATAATAAAAAAGCGAATTTGATATTGCACGACTGATTAAAAAATGTTATGTAAATAGAAAACTACTTACAAAATAAATTATAAAGTCTTTACAGTCAGTTTAAAAAAGCGCACTTTCCTATAAATTTACATCTCTACTCATAACGCATACATGCACCATTATAGTTATAATACTTAAATTTGGGCCCGGATTTAAATGCACTAAAAATCATCAAAAAATGCTCTAAAAAACAGTCAAAAATGCACTTAAAAAATGTATTTTTCTTGAAAAAAAATTAATTTTATTGCGAAAATGCAATTTTACTATTTTCCGTCTGTCCAGTCCAGGTGACTAGGATAAGATTCAAACTTTATAACAATACAGAGTGATTTATAGATATTATTAAGGAAAAAACCGAAAAACGTGGAAAATAATATTTTTAATTAGCTAAATTTAAATTATTGACTCGTATAATGTACAGATATTATAAATTAAAATTGTAGGTTTATTGTTCGAATATGCATTAAAATGAATAAAAAGACTGAAATATGCCTTAAAAATGAAAAAGTATCGAAATTTGCAAAATAATGCAAAATAAAAGTTTTAGATTTGAGGTCTCTGTCACATGAAACAAATTTTGTTGTTGGAGAGCATTTCCAATGAGCACCTCAAAAAAATATGAATTTTGCATTGAAATCCGGGTGCTACTTATAAAAGTTCAAAAATCAAGATCAAAAACGTGTTTTTTGGGTGTTCCGTCGGCGTAAAATTTTGAGAACCGTTGACCACACTCGCCTAACCTACTACTGGTTTTCCAAATATTCTCGTGACGACCTTACAGTATCACATATTTTATATTGTGTATTATTCGCTGTGTGGGGTGTGTGTGTGTTAAAAATAGGTTATCGCGTGAGTTGTATTAAAACGTTAACTCGACTCCGGCGGCGGGCGGCGGGTGCGGGCGTGGCGGCGCAGGTTACCCGCAGTGCTAGTATCCAAAACAAAGAACGGAGCAATGAGTTTTACATATTATTATTATTATTATTATTATCGTACGAGAACAATACCGTACATTCGTACACGGCACATCGATTTAGGCCCTAAACAATAATATTTAATGAAATATTATTATGAATAAACTATCCGCTCGCCGCCGCGCTGGCTTTGTAATAACGTTTTGAAAATTTTAATACGCATTATACAGATACACGCATAGC
Organism: Stegophylla sp. TES_Ste_2020; assembly: GCA_025469315.1. Taxonomy (NCBI): domain Eukaryota; kingdom Metazoa; phylum Arthropoda; class Insecta; order Hemiptera; family Aphididae; genus Stegophylla; species Stegophylla sp. TES_Ste_2020. The sequence goes on along the minus strand of JAIPRM010009424.1, from coordinate 419 downwards.
CTGTGTGCTCGTATAAATGTGTGCGTGTATACGCGCATGTGTGTGTGTGTGTGTGTGTGTGTGTGTGTGTTTATAGGCTTGCCGTACACGTATAGTACATTATCGAGACCGGACGTATTATTCTTTCAATTTCCGCCCACCGCACCACGTTTAGTATCGTATTGTAAATTGTTTTAGATTCTGAACGAAGTGAAGAAGCTAGTGTTTTTACAATGATGTTTATTATTTTTTTTTTAATTTTTTTTTTTTCTGTGTACAACTTTTTGTATGAAAATACTTGTCCAAAAGTTTCGATCAGTAACTTTTTGAAACCGGATTTGCCTCTAGATTGTACTTTAGAAAGGTCATTTTTTGAATTTCTCAATTCTTCAATTTTTTTTTTTTTTTTTTGGAAAAAACTACCTAAAATTTGACAAAAA
>JAIPRM010009423.1:0-14805 GCA_025469315.1 Stegophylla sp. TES_Ste_2020 | reverse complement strand
TTTTTTTTCTTATATTATTAACTTCTTTCGTTCAGAATCGTTTTACTGAAGAAATGATTTATCGTTTCTTTAAAATTCAATACGCCCGTCAAGAGAATACCACCCGTCGTGCGAAGTACACCCATCGTGCGAAGTATGTCCGGCTTTTTTTATATGTACAGCGTGATCGGCGTGGAAAAACATCAGAAACCACTGCCGGGGGACGTTTTTCGCTCAAACTCGGCGAAAGTTCGGCTCGGCATAAGTATAAACTGGATTTTTTTAAAAAAAAAAAAAAGCTGGACATACTTCGCACGATGGGTGTACTTCGCACGACGGGTTGTATTCTCTTGACGGGCGTATTACATTTTAAACAAACGATAAATCATTTCTTCAGTAAAACGATTCTGAACGGAGGAAGTTAATACACGAACACTTCGCCAATCGCTCTGTATAACGTACGAAACGCACGTTTGTATGATGATGATGAGACATAGAACCGCCGCCGCCGCGGGCAACAATCGATAAGAGAGACAAGACTTACCACCACAGTAGTTGTTCGGGTACGGAAAACATTACCGAAAAAAAATAAATAAAAAATCTATTATCCATTTTTATTTTATTTTTTTCAATTATTAGACAACACAACGCGTATAATTCATGAACCATAAACAAACACACCGGTATACCGGGTGTCACTTACGACCGTACGTAACACACACGCCGTGTGTTTATATTATTATAGTTTGTTGTAGTACTTTGTGTGTGTGTGTGTATTTATACGACCGTGCGAGCGTGTGTGTGGCACACACTGCAGAAGAAACGGCATTCCAAGCGGTCTCGTGCGCGCGCACGCAAACCGTTTCTGGAAAAAAAAAAAAAACTGTTTTAATTGTCCGTCTCTCGGGCGGCAAGCATTAAATGTGAAAAAATATATACATCGCCCGCATGTGTGTATATTATTATTATTATTATTATTATAATATACAAATACATATATTTTTCTACGCACGCGCACAAGCGCACACGGTCTGCGTACAAGCACCGCCGTCATCCGATGGCCCTTCGAGCGAGCGCCTCGTTTACGACTTACGATTTTTTTTACGATCGATCGTAAGTCTACTCCGGGATTTTTGCCGGCCGGTATATTTATGATTGTTGTCGTCTGCCGATACAATAATAATAATAATAATAAGCGCCGCCACTATCACATCCGACGAGCCGCCCGCAGCGCTCCCGGTGCTCACTCTCGTATTATTGCCATTGTGTGTGATAATTTTATGTGTTCAAACGATTTTTTTTTTTTTGTACCTACACGGTCCGTGGTAATTGACATGTTGTCGAGTAAGACCATTTTTTTTTCTTCCCCCCCCCCCCCATACGGTGTATAAAATTATTATAGTCGCGGGGTATTAGTTGTTTGCACGGTTAAGTCAATCTCTGTCTGTTGCGCTCGTTGAGTAGTAATTAATAATTATTAAATGATAAATTTACGATACTAAACCGTGTAATTAATTAATACACACACACACACACATGTGCAGTCGTGGTTTGTTCAATGAACTGTGTAGGTAATTTTCAATTTAACAAATGTATATTAAACAAAGCATCACGTTTACGTTTTTGTGTTTTAAAATTTCCTTTTAGATTCTGAACGAAGTGAAGAAGCTAGTGTTTTTACAATGATGTTTTTTTTCATTTTTTTTTCTCTCTGTGTACGACTTTCCGTATGGAAATACTTATCCTAAAGTTTCGATCGATAACTTTTTGAAACCGGATTTATCTCTAGATTGTACTTTAGAGTGGTCAAAATGTTAGACATTTTTCTAACATTTTTTTTTCTCATTTATTTTTGATATTATTAACTTCCCTCGTTCAGAATCGTTTTACTGAAGAAATGATTAATCGTTTCTTTAAAATTCAATACACCCGTCAAGAAAATCCCACCCGTCGTCCGAAGTACGTCCGGCTTTTTACGGATTGATCTTTTAGTCGATATTTTTTTGTCGACTGCAGAATAGATGATTCCGGGAACTCTCGTGTCCGCCGCTTTGATTTCTATCTATCGGTTTTTCATTTTTCGAACACAACAATAGTTTTCACCCTTCGCGACACAGTATAATATTATTGTCCGCCACCGCGTGTCTGATATCGATTGTATTCGGGTTTTTTCGTCTACGCGTGTTCCCCCAACGCCGCGCCTGAACGCCGGCGGTTCGCCCCGTATATTTTGCGGGTAAACCTGCCGGCGGGACACGATTGGATGCAAAATAATAATATACGCGCGCCCGTGTTTCAGACGGACGGAAGTGACATTGGGAACGTGCTGGTTTGATTTATGCGCGCGCCGGTCCGTTTCATATAATAATAATAATGCGGCATGTGGGCGGCAGCGGGGGAAGGTAGACAGTGGAATTGGAAGTGTGTGTGTGTGTGTGGGTGGGGGAGAGGGGATGATATTAAAACCTCTAAATCATTTGCATGTTCAACGTCCCCAGGAAACAATTGTGGATGACGGTGGTTGGCGCGGGCAAATACTAATTCGACCATTGCAGCACGATGATGAGGTTTTACCCCGAAAATTTGTGTAAAACAAGAATCTTGTTTGATGGGTAAAATAATAATAACAATTGAATAATAGTGTATCATATATATATATAATGATTGTTGATGATGTTTGTAATGGGGTAATGGTGGTAAAATTTTACATTTACAATTAATATGTTTTTATTGGTGATACGTTAAGTACGTTTTAATTACTTTTATCGTGGTTCATTAATTAGGCAGATGTCATTCTCATTTTGATTGTCGGTATACCAATATTTTGTTTATTTTGTAATTTGTCGTTTTTCCTTTTACGAATAATATTGTTGATACAATAAATATTGTGTGCATTCCGAGTGCTTATAGTTTGATTTCGCTTTTCATGTAAATAACGGTTATTTTTCATATTATATTTCAATAATTGTTTTTTCATATACCAGTCGCTTGTATTAAAATAATAATACCGGTTTATTTTTAATACCAAAAAATATTATTTTAGAGATAAATGAAATCTAGAGAAAGATGCGATATAATTACCATGAAATTCTTCTGAATTCTGAAACATTACATTTTCCCAAAAAGCTTTTTAATTTTGTACTTAATATTATTACTTAACATACAAATAATTATGTAAATTTTTGTCCGTGCTTAACTAATTCAGTATGCACATAGGGTAAAGTAAATGAGAATTTGTGTGTAGTTACAATTTTCGCAAAAATAATGTGCGGTGCCTATAACTGATTGGTAATTAGAAATTATTTTATTACGTGATTATTTCAACATGTTTATTACACGATCATTGTTTCTGAAGCCTTCTGAATGGTAAATTTAATTTATGACACGAGCTACTATATAATGAATTAATTACCTACCCAACAATATTATCATGACATCACAACGTTATTGTAATTAAATTAATAATAATGTGTAAAAACTGTAAAATTTAGATCATTATTCGTTATTTCCATTAATGTTCTGTTTTGGATGACATATTGGAGAAGCCGGTTTTCGATATCTTATTTGAGGATGGCCTTCGGGCTATTCAATGTGTCAAATAATCAATGATCTATAGGAATAATTGTGTCAGTGGAAGTAATGGAAATTGATTTCATTATAAACACTAAAATATTTTAACTGACGTTAAATACTCGTTATATTGATTTTTTATTTTTTATTTTTTTGAATTTATCGGACGTCTGAGTAATGATATAATTATAATCAGTTTATCTTATCATCATAAATCCCTTTAAAAACTATTCAACGAATCTTTTTAAGCCTTATACCTATTTTTAATATTTTTTTTGCTTGCCATCGTCATTAGTAACCTGTGATTCACGGATATAAATATTGAGTTCAAGACCGATATTAGTAGATGTAACATATTAACAACCATATTGAATAATTAATAAATAGAAGTTTTAAAAACTTTATCATTACATTCTATGTCATTTGCAGTATGGCAGGAATAAGGTATTTTCATTGATCGTTTGAAATTATCTAAAAGTTACCTATCCTGTTATCAATGCAACGTAATGCAATTAATTTCATTTAAATGTAAACTTGTTGAATATGTTGCAGACAATGAATAATATACGTGTATTATTTTAATATAACTGTTGACAATAATAATAAAATAATAATAATCTTTATTCATTTTAACAAGACGTCTAAAAAGTATTTTAAATTAACATAATGATTTGAAGTTTCCAAAAGCATGCTTGAGGAGGTGACTTAGTTCTTAGATAGGGGATCTACAGTATATCTATATCTATATTTATACATTAAAAAGAGAAACAAAAAACAAAAACAATAAATATTAATTGCACAATAAACTTAACCTATTAATATAATATGTTACATTTAATAAAAAAAAATAATTAAGAAAACTGATCATTACAGTTGATAATTAAATTAAACACACATTATGCGCGTCAGGTTTTATGAATAAAACGTATAGATAACAAAAAAATTTCATGACTTTTTTTGTTCAGTTGGAAAATCAATATTTTAGCTATACCGGTGTGATATTTTGTCGGGATACCATATTATTACTATTATTATTATAATGGAATGAAAACGACCACCAGACCGTATAATAATAATCAAAGTCCATTGTAATTTAAATATTATATTCCATATAGAGCTGAAGGTACAACAGCGTATATTAATAATATAGTACACGCGTACCGCATAATACTCACGTAATTAAAAATAAATTAATGTATGTATTCTCGAGCGCTTTATAAACGGCCAGTACTAACGAGTGAGTGAACGGAAGGAACTGTTCGTTGTTATGTGCTTAGTAAAAGGAACTTAGTTTCCTTATATAACGATATTTTATCGTTTTCGGCAGTTTTTACTTCAGCTGTATAAGACATATATAATCGAGATAAGAACGTCTGAGAGCTTTTAAGCTCACACACACACACACACACACACACACCCTTTCTCGGGACGGACACCGGTCAACTCTGACGACGTTATCGTCCGATCGTCGTTGTGGCCTGTGGATTTTTTAAGGGACTTGCGTATAAATTATCGCCGCGCATCCGGTTTTTCCCGGGAGACCGACCGACCGACCGAAGGGGGACGTCCGGCTTTATCGGTAGCTTTATGCAAATCGCGAGACAAGCCACCACCACCACCCCGCCGCCACCCTTGTGTGGTTTTCGTACGATCGGTCTTCGTCACGGCCGGCCGCCGGGGGCGTCGTCACGCCACCTCGACGAATCCCCCCGCCTCCTATCCGTCTCTCTAATATCGACTGTATTTTATAAAATATAATATTATAACGTATAGTCGCGTGACGTCAATATTCTCGTACTGCACCGCAAAGCGTGTATTATTATTATTATTATTATTATTATTATTATAATATAGCGATGATACCGTGTGCTGCAATAACGATTTCGAGAACGCCTACAGTTTTGGATGATTGCGAAATGAGAGTGTGTTTTTATGAGCGCCGACCGAAAATCGATAAAATTCAAACGGATGGAATCGCCAACTCGCTGCTACAGTGACAAGTAGTTGTACCATAGAGAATAATATAATATATACCGTATGCTGAGTTACATGGAAGCAAACAAATGGAATACGCTAAGAGTGACCATTTTGAGGAAAATAAAATATTATTTTTCTTATTTACTTTAAATTTTCATATTATCATATTTTGGATTAGATAATGTACAAACACATTAGATAATATATTACTATGGATGAAGTTATATACTATATTTTACTCCTATACTGAACTGTGTCCAACGTCATCCCCACCCCCACCGTCTTTAAATTTTAGGTCACTTGTCACAAATGCGCATGCGTGATATTATTGGTTGTATGTAACAAGTGCCCTGAAATATGTTGGACACAGCTATCAATCATTGTCCATGGTATACATGATCTAAGAATTTTAAAGTATGATAACAGTTCCTTATCAGTGATCCGATCGAGCGACGGTTACAATATTTCGATACGATAATTTGATTCTTTTCAACAGGTCACTCTAAGCGTATTCCATTTCAACGCTTCATTCACAGGTATACGCGTATGGCCATCACGGGTGTCTCAGTTGTACGCAATATATCGAAATATACACGCAGGTACACCGAAGACTGCGCGAAGCTGTAGGACTGGCAGACGTCGTTCGGTAGCTAAAGTCTTCTAATATTCACCCGGTTCAACGCGAAAACATAACAATATTATATTTTTTTTTTTTTTACCGGTCTTACACAGTCGCTTATTGTTTTGTGCCGCGAACGACCTCGGACGGTGGATTTCACAATAATAATAATTACCTACACGACGACGTCCACGGTGTATGTAGGCCGTCGTGTCGTGGAATCAATTTTTATATCGGGGCGACTGGTCGTCGACAAAAGCGGCCCCGAGGCCGTTTAGAAAGTATTTGCATATGAACGTACGAGAACGGACAGCAGAAGACAATAATTAATAATATACGACGACGACCCGGTGCCGCGGTGGGCAATCATCGGCCGGAGAGTAGGAAAAGAAAGAAGAATAGCTGCGGCTGCTGCTGTGGTTGGGGACACGGGGACGTTAATAAGTGGCGGCAGCGGCAGCGGCAATGCAACCGGTGTGTACTCACACGCGCGCGCGCACGCAGACTGATGTACGTACGGACTCTGAGAGATTTATACCCCCTAGTGCAGTGGTCTCAAACTCAAATTAACAACGGGCCAAATATTTAAAATGAAAAAATTCGCGGGCCAAAACGTAAATATCCTTTATTTTACTCATGTACTCAAAATTGATGAAAAAATGAAGGCAAATACCAAAAAACAATCCATTTCTCTTAATGCATTATTACATAGTTACTTTTAAGTTTTATTATATTTACTACTATTTAAATTATTTATAAAAATATAGATAAAGTACTTGTTTGTTTGCTTTAGTTAAAAATATATAATGAACACAAATGTCTTAACAAAATTTAAAAATTAAATTAAATTTTTTTTAATTAATTAGGTAGTTATTTTAATTTTTGAGTTGCACTTGAAACTTGACATCTAAGACATATTAGAATAAGAATTAGTGAAAAAAAGTAGCTCCATTTTCTTTTTTAAAGGTCGTCTTTCTTAGCCAATTTTACATTTCACCGGTTGCACACACAATATTTTAACCAATAAACCAATCTTATACACTAATTCAAAATTGCTCTGAATAGCAAATACAAAACAATACTGATCGGTAACCTTACCAGTGGGGTCGCAGTCGAACTGTAACACTGCACCAACGTTCTACGCTGAAACTCACGGTATATTTAACCTATATTTATAAGATTTATCATTTTAAATATTATGACGGGATTTTTCGAATGATTTATGTAAAAATAAAATACTATGGACGTCATATAATAATTATTTTACGATGCTGAAATGCAAAAAAAAAAGAAAAATAATGTTATTAAAATTTTTTTTATACGTTTTTGTACAAAATACATTTTTAATGCGGGCCACATCGAAAGGGTTGGCGGGCCACATGTTTGAGACCACTGCCCTAGTGTGTGTTTATGACACGAGAACTATAATATAATGTATTAATTATTATTAGTGCATTACTACTATTACTATTGCTACGACTTAACTGCCACTATGTAATATGTCATTGCTCTCCGACTGTTTGCTAAAACGACATACTCTAGATCGGACCGGTGGGGAAGTGCCCGCCGCGACTCATCTCGAATTTATTCTCAATCGTATAAAACATCACGCGTTTGACGTGTAATGGACCACACGATTTTTTTTTGTGTTTTCCTATTCAAATAAATTCCATCTTTTACCCACTCTGATTTGCTGCTCGATTGCCCCGAACACACTGTTTCTGTTTAAAACGATTTTTCACGGTATTGCATCTTAATGAATCAATATACACTGCTGCGCGTTGCAGAAGATGTAAAATATATCGTCATTGCAAAACAGGTTTTTAATTTGTACATGATTTCCCAACACACTGTTTATGATGATGATAGTAATTATCTCGAAGAGCTAAGACGCATCATTAGAGACTATATTATAATAAATGTTACACGGATGGAAATAATACACCGTTTGTCCGATGTGATTCTTTTCGAATTCGACCTTACTACGTGTTATTATAAAATATGTGTGTGTGTGTGTGTGTGCTGCTCGGTATATTATTATCGGATATTTTTTGTTTTCTTCTGCCATTGAAAATTAATACTTTTGACCGATGAAATATTACGCATATGGTTCAGTACGCAATTATTATTATTACGGGTACAATTTATTTTATTTTTTTTTTTTTTCTCAATGATCTCACATTGTTCGTGTATTAATCCATAAGTAATTGTATCGATGTAAAACAATAAAATAAATTAAACTCTGCGACAGTATAATATCAGTTTTTAAAAATTGTACGTAATGCTCGAGAGAGGACTATAATAAATAAATAACGTGTTACTTTACAATATGTTTTAGATTTATTTTTTATTTATTAAAGATAATACTTCAGTGAACTGAATCATTGTCAAAATCGTGATAAATTGATTTCATTGGCCGTGTTTTAAATGGGTAATTGAAGCTGTCTATTCGCTGTATTTTTTGTTTTTTTTATCTTCCTTGTTCTTTTGACCGTTATTAATTCAATTGGGTAATCGTCTTCTTTCTATAACTTCTATTTACAGACCATATGCACTGACGTTGTTTTTTTTTTTTTTTTTTTTTTTTTTTTATTACATTTTATAATCGAAAGCGAGGTGTAGGGTAAAGATGATGACGTGTAATAAAAATATGACTGCGGAGTTGTTAATGACTACGGACGAGCATAAAATATTTAAACTTGACGCGGCCAACAAACCGGAAATAACGATGCGACAGCCATAATGCGAAGTCACATTAAAATGACAACGTAACATGGCTGGCGGCGTAAGAATTAATTCAGTGCAGAAAAATATTCTGTGTGTTTTCTTTTGAGTTTCAGTGACCACGTGTTTTTGATAATTATTATTATCCGAACGAAAAAATTTAAAAAGAAAAACTAATTTTCAATTTTCTCGTTCACTGCTATTATTATAGTCGCGCACAAAACATAAAAGAAAGCAATTTAATAAATATAAATAAACCTAAATACTGTTGTTTCGATAATAAGTAAAATGTAGGACAAGTGCCAAACGTGTAAATTAAATGTGTATCTTTACTTCCTCAACATTTACTGGTGATAATTATAGAGCTTGGTAATTTAATATTCACACTTTTAATATATTCTATAATGAAATAAAATAATAGTTTCTAAAGAAAAATCTTTTTTTATTATTTTTAGCCATGCTAGTGTACGGTTTCTGTTGTGTCTTGATTTCGATATGTTACCTATATGTATATATATATATATATATATTGCACGACATCAACCTTCTCTTTGCGAAAATCGAAACAAAAACAATGAAACCTTAAAAATCGTAGACACTATGGTTGCCGAAAAAAAAAAAATATGGGAACACTAACTCGTTCCTTAAAGCTCGTAGTGCAATTGTTACGTCATGAAAATCGCTTCGGGCAATGGCTGCTGAACACATTTCCCCGTCGTCTTTGCGACACGAGACACGAAAAATACGACCGGTCTGTGTGAAAACAGAAGAAAGCTTATAAACAATAATAATAATAACAACAACGACGTAAGGTTTTTATTTATTTTTTTTTTTTTTGTTTTGTTTTTTTATTACTTCGTACTGGGAGCAGAAGAATTTGTTAGCGTACGACAACAATAGTAATAATAATGATAAAAAATAAAAAAAAAAAAAAAAATGGGAAAATGAAAAGTTGACGTGTGAATTATGATAGTTTGCCGAGGGGGAAGGTGAATTTTTACAGCCCTATATAAATTCCCGGATAAACACGGGTGTGTTAGTTGGATGCACATAAATCTAGTGAGAAAATAACATCATATACATACATCGAATTTCGAAAAAGCCTCAGAAGTTTTTTTTTATTTGCACATTGCGCGCGTATGCATTTGTATATGATATAAACTCAATATACTCCTCGTGTGTGTGTGTGTGTGTGTGTGTAACGGCGGCGGTGATGTTGTTTTTTTTTCGCCTGCACACTTGTTCTTCGTTTCCCGAAAGAATGCCAGGCGGTTGCCGACGATGAATGTGGCAGTGAATATTATTTGCATACAAAGATACCGCAAAACCATTGTGGCGAAACAAAAATAATAACAAAAAAAAAAAAAAAACCGACACAATAATAATAATAATAATTGTACATGGGGCGCGTATAGAGTGTGATGTGGTGTTTAGTGTCTTCTATAGAAACAAGTATAGTCGTGCACATATATTATATATTTATAGTGGTTTTCGCGCACCGAATTCTTCCATTTGTATATACGAAAACGCGCGGGGGCTTGTTTGGTGATTTGACCCGGAGTTTTGTCAAAAAAAAAAAAAAACCAGACGGAAGTTCTAACGACTCAATCCGCGAACTGTTCGATTTGCATTTATTTTACTGCATGTTTACTTAATCGCATAATAAAATGCATTTCTGTTTTCGCGCATGGAAAAAGGCATTATTTTGTCCGTGTGTGTGTGTGTGTGTGTGTGTGTGTACGTCGTTAATATTATACGCGCACGAAACTTTAGTCGCTTTTGATGTAATTACGAACACGCGCTGTGTGTTACATGTATAAACACACACGCATTTGAAACATCTCTATAATATCTTCTACAAACGTCAAACTTGTGCTGTTAAAATTATTATTTCGTTATTAACACATTAAATTAAAAAGTTCACGTGAGAGAAGCAGCCTGTGGGTGGGGGTTAAACGTATATACCCACGAAAACTTTACCCGCCGGATATCGGAACGCATAAAATTATATAACGACCGTCTTTCCGATATAAATATAAATACATATATATAACAATATCGAGGGCCTCGTAAACTCTTCAAAAACTTTCAAAACCATTTTCGGTTTCAAATTTGTGTTTTGTTTATCTGTTTTGTTTTTACTTTTGGAAATGATAAGTCAAAGAGAGACTCCGATATTGAATTTCCATAAAATAAACCTCGCGTGCTTTTTCAATTAGGATACTCTGCTGAACTCGATTATTTTCTTCTTGTTCAAAACGTTTCGTATGCACACGTAATAAGAAATAAGTCATTAGAAAAAAACCAAAATAATTTCACGTTTGCTATTGTCATAATGCTGCATCGTGTGAATCTATGAACCGAGGATAAATATTCTAAGATTATAATAATTACGAATTAATGTTTTTATGCGCACATTTTTTGCATTTGTTCCAAACAAATTCACAATAATTGTAATTTTGTTTTCAAACAATATGATATCAATTTTTAGATTTGACTCACATCAGATTTTAAGCAGAACATGTATATCTATATTTGATTTATTAAAAACAATTTAAAAAATAACATCTTATTCAAATATGATATCATAATATAGTTGTGTTAGCTTAAGTAATAGCTAATCTAACCTATCTGTCATCGATTAGTATACTATGGTAGTATTCAATTTCGATTAGCTTTGTATTGATGATAATTCGTAACAAACAAGTTAAACGATAATAAGCCTTAAATAATTTAATAGTGACTGTACACCAATTAATTGTTGATGATAAATATTTTATTTACCAATCCTTATAGATTGTATTGTATGTCACGCAAATATTAAATTCTGTATCAACATTTCAAGTACAATTCAATAATAGCGTATGCATTAATAAATAAGTATCTGTCGTAATATAAGCAGTATTGAGCAGTTTCAGTCTGTATATGAAAGACCTTTACATTGAGATCAAAAATTTCGCAATTAGTGTAATTATAATTTAAATAACTGTAATTTAAATCGTGATCAATATCACGCATTATGTATGAGAACGTAGGGATTTTCTCATTGGATCATACATACAATCAGTCATCTGATTTCCGTTTTAGACAGTTTTCACTGTATATATATATATATATATTACATACGCGTGCAATCGATAGGCATTTATTTAAGCCTTGTGTTTTTAGTATTAAATCGTTTGTAATTTAATTTTACAATATTATTCGGTACAGGATTTGATTAAAAGATTACATTATTGAAAGTATACAACAGTAGTATCTGTGAACTGGTCTTCGATTTAATATTTTTCTTAGCGTAGGTAGTTTTGGTTACTCCTCATGCAATTAATATTATTATTAATTATTTAATTATTATATATATATATAACACACCTACTTTTTTTTTTTTCTTGGGTGAAGACCTATTTGTACTTGGATAACGTTTCAACGCCGAATCAATTTCACAGATCATTTCGATTATAAATATGAAATATTTTCATAATCTATTTATTTATCCAGTTGTTTATATAACTGCATTCTTATATTTTATGCTACTCAATGATAATTCTCAAGAGTTTTCCGTTTCAATTTCTCTATCACTCCGTGGATCTTTGTATCTTAAACACTACTAGGTACTTTGGTGAGGCGGGGGGGGGGGAGATTCGTGTATTTTTTTACAAACTAACATCGACGAATGTTTTACCTTTCTAGTGTTTTGTGCGCGCATGACTGTTGTACTACGTTTGCGCGGTTTTGTTGTGGTTATCTACAGATATCATACGCGCGTTCGATTACCCCTCCTTGGCGGCCCATTGTCTACTAAAATGTGAAAATGACAGGATCATAGAAAAGTTTCTAATAATATTTCTATCGATTTATATGGCTGGCGTAAAAAGTTTATTCGAAAATATAAAATATATACATTTATTCTTTGTTCGAAAAATGTTGTATGTATTTAAGTAATGTATTATGTGAAAAAAATTCTCTATTTCTTTAATCTTCGTATATATTATATTATTTTATACGATGAGGACACGTCATACAGGTACAGGTTACGTGAGGGATGCAGTCTGTTGGGAAAAAAATAATATCAGGAAAAGAAAAGATATACGACGGACGTAACGGAAACAAGTGGACGGTTTTGAGTGTATAAAAGTATACAACTCCGTCCGGGCGGGCGGGCGGTGTTATTACATGACGTGTGCACGATGTATCACTGGAGGGGAGAGGGTAGACGACGGTGCCCAAAAATGGTTGAACTCCGGCCGAACAGAATTCGGAACCGTTTCTCGTAAAAAACACGCGGAGACGAGACGACGACGGCCGTATTCGGAGAAACAATAACGACAACGGACTACGACGTTTTGTGCGCGTAAAAATGTCCCCCCGAACACGTGCAATACTCATTCGCATTTTCATAATGCGGTCAATTTATAAAACCATGGTTTTATGTTTCGCGGTTAATTAATTTTAATACGTAATATGTAACGTTGTTATTTTTTTCTCACTGTTGTTTTGTTTATTTAATTTAATCTATATTTGTTTTTTCTTGATGATTGATATTATGTTTAAATTATAGTCACTTAATTATTATATTATACATAAAATAATTACTACATGAAATGTGTAGTTTTCTATACGCTTCCCCGGAATATCGTAATTTTTTTTTATAACAAGAACGTTCAACATATTTAAATGTTTCGTATTTTGATTTTTTTGAGTTTTCTATGAAAATTCTAACGAATACGATTCGTATTACATAATATAAATGCTGAAAACACTATGGATTTAATATTTCGTAATAATTCTGTTGGGCGTTTAGAAATACATTTATTCAGACGAAAGAGTACAACAAATCATTCGCGTGTATTGATTTCGAGTATAATCGAGACCAGTGGCGTATCCAGAGGGGGGCTGAGGGGGCTGCAGCCCCTCCCAAAATTTTTCATTTATTATCCGCTGTATCCAATAATTGACCTTTAATTTTATCGTGTAATATCTAATTAAGATATCATCGTCAATGGAAAATATATAAATTCATTTAGGTTTAACCAGGTAAACATATTTTAATTATTTAAAATTATTTGGGTTTTGTTGTACCTTGCACCTAAATGACCCCATAGAGTCAAATTTGTAAGAGGATTAAAATTAAATTTTTTAATTATTATTTCATTTTATAATAAATAAGACTGTATGGTGCATAGGTACTAATTAAATAAAAATGTTGTTGTGGGGGGGAGGGGATATCATGATTTAATGGGCTTTCTTATAATTTCTAAAAATTAATGAAATCAAAAAGGACTATGGAATTTTGTCACTGATCAGCCCCTCCCAAAAAAAAAAAAAAATCGCCACTGATCGAGGACACTGGAAACTGGCACGAAGCAGCAGCGGAGAGGTGACTTTTTTTTTATTGAATTATCCGACTTAGGTACTACTAAGAGTGTACGCATTTATTATATTATATATTATGCGCGTATATTCTCGTAGAAAGTAATTTCTGACCCCGGGAGGCGTCAGGAAATTACGCGGTCGTCGTATGTTTTATAATAATAACTACTGATTACTGGAAAACATCTACAAGTTTCACACCAGTGAAATATAAGTACTACGCACATTATGGTCATTTATCACCCCTTCTTACGCAACACACGAGCAAGGGTTGGAAAACGTTTTAATGCTCGGTGGTGTCCAAAAATTGTTCCGGTTTAATGGGGCAAAAAGCTCATTTTTGCTCGCTGTAAATGATAAACGCTGCAGTGTAATATATATAATATCGAGTTGCAAAATAGTCTTATAGTCATTGTTAGCAAAGACGATTTCAAATGAATGGTTTTTGTCTTTTTTTAGATTCTGAACAAAGTGAAGAAGCTAGTGTTTTTACAATGATGTTTATTTTATTTTTTTCTGTTAACACTTTTTCGTATAGAAATACTTGTCCAAAAGTTTCGATCAAT
>JAIPRM010009422.1:0-14806 GCA_025469315.1 Stegophylla sp. TES_Ste_2020 | reverse complement strand
CGTTTCTTTAAAATTTAATACGCCCGTCAAGAGAATACCACCCGTCGTGCGAAGTACACCCATCGTGCGAAGTATGTCCGGCTTTTTTTTTTTTTTATCAATTTTCCGGTAGTTTGATTGAAACTTTCGAACGAGTATTTTTATGCGAAAAAGGGTTTTCAGAAGAGGAAAAAAATAAACATCATTGTATAAATATAAACTTCCTCACCTCACTCAGAATCTAAACACATCTAAATCAGTGTATTGTATGAAGAAACTTTCTATTATAAATAGTTAAAAATAAGGATAGTAAATAATAATCATTATTTTTTTTCTTTTAATCAATTAATCGGTACATAAATTTTATTAAATCATAATAATTATTAATTTACAGCTGATATTGGTCATTGCAAAACATTTTCAAAGTTTACAATAAGTAACACCAGAACGGAAACAATAACCTGCAACAGCTTAATTACGATATTACACACCCTGAATTGTACATTTGCATCCGACAACAATAAATCGGAAGCGCAATGATGAATAAGCAATTTAACGGTTTCATTTTGTGTCTTATGATAACAATAATTATTGGCGTGTTGAAAATCGATTACACCGGTGCTAAATCAATCGTTAATTACGAACAGATGGATGGGTTGCTGAAATATGCCAAGTCGGTATGGGTGAACGGACAAAGTATACTTTTGGACAATTGGTTACCGAACGTCATTGAAAAGGGTGACGTAGACGACGACGTGAACGCGATGATTATGTACACGTTTGTGAAGTGCGAGAGCGCACATTTGATAAACGATTTAGTGGAACATATTTCAGAGACCAGCGCCCTGGCGGACAGGATGTACACTAATTTTGGATTATTAAATACAGAAATAAAACGAGTCATCAGTACGCTGTTTGAAATAAGACACAATCATCCGTCGCTTCAATCCACCGAAACGTATTTTATGAAAACGCTGTTGACGACGAGTTTCTACTTGGACGGTTTGATTGCCGCGAGAAGAGAAGTCGTCGAGACAAATGACAAAGTATACATAAAGTTGAATGGATGTTGCAGAATGCCTCCGAGGCAAACACTGAAACACATGAAAAGCGTTTTATTGCAAATAGTCAATCTGTTCGAACAGTTTACCGCACAACATTGTTTTCCCCCCAAAGGTATTAAAAACGGCAGAATAAAATATGTGCGAAGTGGTTTGAAGAATTTACGCAAGTTTCTCATGTCCATCGTTTCTTTTACGACTGTTCCGCCGTACTCGGTGTTCGATATGGACAGTGTAAAGCTAAAAAATTGCATGTTGAACAACGTTAAAAACAAACAGAACAAGAGTTTAGTGGCGTTTTGTAATAAGTATTTAAAACTCGCTTACACAAAAGAAACTACTGTTGTTAATGTGACTACCCAAATATTATATCATCGTATCGAAGACTCGTATGACATATATCTTATCTATGACTATATGCTTGTGATTTTCAAAGTAATAATGAAATTATTGTACTTAGTGACAGCGAAATTCTGGCAAAATGGTCAATCGTTAAACACGGCATGGTGTACGGAACAAATTTCAAAATTAAAATCGTTGAGCTGTCCAGTGGAAATGATAGAGAATTTTGAATTCGCGTTAAGGGTGGACAAGCGTATAAAAGATAACGTTATTAAAAATTATCGTCCCGACGATTATTTCGGAACGCTTTTACACGACGTTCTTGATTGGACATTGGATATTGATGAAATAATAGACCTTTCTTTGTCGGATTTGATGGCTTGTATTTTAGACGACGAGTTCAAAAACTATTGGTTGGCATTCAATTTATTGTACAAAGAATTCGGGAAAAAATCACAATTGGTTTACGACACGTCTTTGGTTTACGTCGTTGAAGACGTTGATGGACATACAGATGAATGCAGATTGATGGCCCACGTTTATCGCGATAGCTTAGATGTTAAAGAGAAGAACAACCGTTGCAAAATACGGGCCGACGGACACTCTATCTTCGAATGCTCGACGAAAGTGCGTACACTCAGTTCAGAACTATCGGAATATATACTCAAAGTCTCGAAGAATTGGATCAAAGACGCAAAAGATTCATCGGCTTATGGTGATCTCGGTAAGGTATTTTTGGCTGGGATTATTAATTTAAGAAAGGAAATTGTAAGTAACGCCGAAAAACAAGATTGTCATGATAATGATCAAATGAAAACTGCAAAAGAATTAGTCATGCGGGAACGAGAGATATTTAATCGAATATTAAAAGTTTTCATGAACGTACTCGATAACTACCGAATAAAAAATTGCGAGAATATTAAAAATCGAAAAAGTGTTTTGTTATTTGCAAATGATGAAGTTGTAATGACTAAGAGCTACGAAAATACAACAATTCCTGAAAATCGTTGTGACCTGGATACGTTGACGGGAAAAGAGAATGATATATTTAAATACTTTGCTCCAAAAAATACATATTTTGACTGGCACGGAGAAAAGAAAAGTATATACGATATACAAATTGATATTTACAAAAATATGTTGAGCGTAACCGATCTGGTTGAATATCAAAGGTTAAATTCAAATCGGCTTATTTATGTGTTTTACAGAATGTGGCATATTTTATTTAAACAAATGTTTCAAAATCATTATGATACGACACAATTGGTGAATAAATGCGATGAAGCCATAAAGTGTTTAAATTCATTTTACGAAAACATCTTTCCAGCGCTAAGTCGATCATATTTTACACCGAGATTTTTAGTTTTTCAAATTTTTGAATCACCCAATAAACAAATCGGAAATCATATGGTGGATATGGCAGAGGAGGAAATTGTAGAACCAATGATTCGCTTACTTGGAGTTGTGGAAGGAAGAGAATTATCAATGGATGATATTCGTGACCTAAGGTTTAGAATTTCCGGACAGTACGATTGGGAAGATACGGAAATGTTTTCAATATTATATTCGTCGATATCGAAAAATGTGAAAACAATTCAAAAAGATTTTATCTACATAGTTTAATTTTAGAAATAGCATCTTATAAAATACATGAAATATGGGTACATGATTAATATTATATTGTATATTTAAGTCTTATTATTAATATTTCGGATGTGAGATCATAAGAATAGTGTCCTTTAAAATATTTAAATTTAGTCTCATTATTGTTTAAAAAATATTATTATTGAATATAGGTGATTGATTATAAATTTCAAATAACGACTGATGTTTTAGTATTTTCAATAATAATCCTTAAAATTCTAATTTAATTATTTTTTAAATATCTGAAATAACATTTCATTGATGATTAGGAACTAATAGTTCTGGAGAATGTCAGTCTTGTAAAGTCTTTGAATACGGTTTAATAATAATTAATTGAATATTTATTTTGATATATCTATATACAAAATAATTATGTATCAGAAATAAATCAATTTGTACTGCATAACCACTTATGCAGTCAAGGTACTTATAAATGTAGCTGCCTAACCATAAAAAAATCATACTCAACTAAGTATTTAAGTATAATTATTGATTATCAACTGAAATGGAATGTTCACATTAACAAGCTACCTAGTAAATAACCTTAGAAAATTCTTTTACATTTTAAAAACACTTAAGAATGTATTATGTGATAGTAATAAAATTATAATATATAACGCACTAGTTCAATCTATAGTATCTTATGGGATTCTCTTTTGGGGGTCTGCTTATAATACGCATACCACTAATTAAAAATCAATATTAAACTCATTAATAAAATACCTATTTAATAAGCCAGGACTCTCACTAATAAGCCTTACTCTACTGCCGATTTATATAAAGAATTACGTTTACTAAATTATCTTTCTCTATTATTGCTAGTACATTAATGTTTAATTATAAGAATACTATGATTTCATCAAATCATAATCAAAATACTCGATTCAAATACAATGTTAATATAATCATTTCTAAATTAAGAACAAAACTAGCTCAATCGTCACCTTATTATGTATTTGTTAAATACAAATTAAATCTCAACAACTTTAAATTTCATGGCCATTTTAAAAATTTTATTACCTTAACTTCATTTAATAATTTGTAATCAGAACGTCTATTCATATTACCAGCGTATAAATTTATGTTTAAAATATATGAGTTACTATTAAGCTATCTTCATAATTATATAGGTAAATGTTAGTTTTAATTCTAGTCTTAAAATACAAATTAATTCATTGTCTTTTCACATCATACCCATTATTTAATTTTCTACTGTATACTTATCATTTAACTGAAATAATTATGAATATCCATTTGCCATCCTTATAAAAGCTAATAATTAATAGTACTCGTATAATGAACTCTCATTTCCACACGGCCATGGCTTGGAGGTGACCAACAATAGTTAAACATTTTTCGTATGAATCTTATACGTATACTGTAAAAGTTTGTTGAAAAATTTATAAACCATTATTGTTATTCTACACCTGTTTATAATAATCTATGGACTTGTTATATGAAATTGAATAATTTTGTTTAAAAAATATCAATTATAATATCATCGATGAATTGATAAACTGACATTTGAATATTTATAATATAATCTAATTATTATGGTCCACGTGACGAAAAATTTTCAATCAGTGGTTATCACATAAACTTGTCAGTCCAGAGCTTATTCTAAAGCGCATTTGGGCTTATTTTGCGCAGTAGAAAAGTCAAAATGCGTAGCTGAAAACCAATTATCGCGTAGTTGATTTGTTTACTAAATTTATTTTGATTTTAATAATTAATAGACAGACATAATTACGTCTATTCAGTGTTATACATCAATATATTATCTAAATATAGAGGAGGTTGGTCCAAAATATGTTTTGTAATTTTAGTCAATACCGAATTATTAAATTCTATCATTTGACTGCATTTTATGATAAAATCAAGATTTATTATTCTTGAAATGGGTACCTACTTACCTATAAACGATGCGGTAAGTAAATAATATGTTATAAAAACGTTGTGTCATTTAATCCTTAATATTGTTGAAGATTATCAACCAAGAAAGAAAAATAGAATAAAATTATGAAAATAAAACATAAGTATATTAGATCTTAGAACATTTTAAATCCATAATTTTATAAAGAACACAAAATTTGTTAGAAGAAAACCAATGAAACATTTAAAATTCTATATTTATTCAAATAGTGGTCAAAATTGTTTTGATTATCAACTTTAGTGCATACTACTTTGTTATAAAGGATGACAATTTCTAGTTCGTGGTTAATGTTATTTTTGGAGACTAAACAATTAAAACTGATTTCACGAAAATCTATTTTTTGGATTGTTTTATCATTTTTACTCAAACTGTCTGTAGTTTTTCCTAATTATTAAAAAAATATCAAGAATTTCGAAAAATTATCTTTTTAATGCACTACACCAACAAAATTCTCAGCCGAAAACATAAACTAAACGCACTTACTACTTATCCAAGTCCGTTCTCGATTAGAAAAAGCGTGAAATGATGAAAATAGATTCCCAAACATAACATAAATAACTGGATAAAAATATATAGTTTTTTGAAAATTGGAACAAAATTATACAGCTAAGTGTAAAGTTTTGGAGAGACGCCGTCTCCTGATGTACAATTATTCTTGTAATTTACAATATTATAATACAAGTTTAGGTGTCATAACTAATTTTAAAATATTATGTACTGCAATTTTGGAGAAAATCCAGGGAGGGGACTGTTGAAATGAATCATTATGTTTTCGCTAATTTATTGTAAAATAAAAAATCGTACCCAACTTAATGTTTTACGTGTATTTAATTTACTCAACTCGAGTTTACTTTTTTCATTAAACCTGTCCTCCACCTTTGCCTTTTGTTTAGGGATCATGTCAGGTATGTAGGTAATACATTTGCGTAGTTGAGAAAAACCCTTACAACAAGCCCTGCTTGTCACTGTTCGTTTAATTTCCTCCACTAAACGACGAACGTATCAATGCGAAATTCGCGAAAATGTTCCTCTGTTAGATAATCATAATGTGTTCTATTTAATACGTACCGAATTTTATAGTTTACAACAACTGTTTTCAAATGTTTTCGCAACAAACTATTGCCATTCTATTTCGTCCTCACTCGCGCCCGTCATATAGGTTATAAAAAAAACCAAAAAGATGTGAACAATCGCCTGCAAAATGAATACACCTACTAGGTAATTACTGTCAGGACTCATAGTACAATAGTTGTATTCGCCAAAAATGTTGCGAACGCGTTATTATTTAGTTTAATATACATGTGTGCGGTGATAAAAAAAAAAAAAACATATATCGTGCAACGAACTATTGTTTCAATAGTGTGGAAAATATTTATGAATATTACCATATATCGTAATTTAAATCATTTTTAGACAACCTCGATGCCTGTCGCGATAGTAAGTATTTGTCAACTAAAAGTACAGTCGAAGATTTTATTGGTCGACATTTATGCTGATGTGCACGACAATTATGTAAGTATACAGTTTTTAAGAAACTCTGTAAAAAAATATGATCTTTATGCCCTTTATGTTGACTCATTATATATATATATATATATATATACAATATCTCATTATTTATGAGATATGAAACACTAGGAGAATTGTATTATTTATTAAAAAGAAAAATAAATAAATAAATAAATAAATACCGTGAGTTCATTAATGTCTTTACAATCATAATCATTAAGTGTATGTTACGAGATAGTTTTGAAAATTATTACGAGACTAACATGTGAACAGTATGCAATTTTAATTTACTAGTAATATATACAACCAAATGCACTTTGATTGTCTTTCTTGACGTCAATGTCAAAAATTAGTTTTACAAAAACGCAATAACGTATCATATTCTATTAGATTCCAAAAATAATCCTTATAATGTATAGCTTGTGTACATCGACATAAATAAAGATTCAGAAGTTTCAAACCTTGGTTAAAGGCCAGTCCTGACAGCTGGTCCGCCAACGTATATTAGGTTCTCTGGCAGTTTCGGCTCCCCAGGCTTGGACCTTATGCAATTTTTATTTCTTTCAAATAAAATAAAGTATCCTCTTAGTTTCGTTTAACTTCTAAAAACGTTTTTTCAGAACAACATAATTAAACAATCAACCTTCTTTAATTGCGCGTAGCATGAAAACCAAAAACCCACTAAGACAAAAAAACGATATACCTACAGCCTTCGAGAAAAAAGGCCGTCTCATACCAGAACCTCCTTAAAACATCAACCAAAAACAACTAAGAAACAAAACGAAAATCATAGTTGATTAACTCAACCAATTCGAACTCCACCATAAACCACTACTCTGCCTTTAAAAGTTGATGGAATTCGTACTTTCTGGCCATACTATTATTGATGTTAAGTTGAAAAAATAAAAATAAACATCTAAATCAGTGAATTATATGAAGAACCTTTCTATTATAAATAATTAAAAATATGGATAGTAAATAATTACTTTAAAAATGAGCCTATACTAAACGTATGATGTCAAATGCCAATGTTGACCCTTCATTTGTTCTTTGCCTAAAATTTATGTAATAGCTATTAATTTGTTATCTATCATAATTTATACAACTAATGTGTACCTAGATATGTATATATGTTCAAAGGGTTTATCACGTATATTTAATAAAATAAAATAATCATTTTTTCTTCTTCTTTAAATCAATTAATTGGACTTGCTATGTTTACAGTAAGTAACACCAGAACGGAAAAAATCTGCAACAGTAACAAATAATCATTTTTTATTCTCTTTTAATCAATCAATTGGTATTTGAATTTTATTAAATCGTAATAATTATTCATTTACAGCTGATATTGGTCATTGCAAAACAATTCAGACTTTCTAAGTTTACAGTAAGTCACACAAATACGGAAACAATCTGCAAGCGTTTCATTACAATATTTCACACTGAGAATTATACAACTATAAATCGTCAGCAATATGACGAATACGTGTTTTAACGGTTTCATTCTGTGTCTTCTAATAATCAGTATTGGTGTGTTGAAAATCGATCACACCGGTGCAAAATCAATAGTCAATTACGAAAAGATGAACGGGTTGCTGAAAAATGCCAAGTCGGTGTGGGTGAACGGACAAAGTATACGTTTGGACAATTGGTTGCCGAACGTCGTTGGAAAGAACGACGTAGACGACGACGTGAACGCAATAATTACGTACACGTTCGTGAAGTGCGAAAGCGCACATTTGATAAAACATTCGGTGGAATTTATTTCAGAGAAGTACGACAAGACGAACGGAAAGTTGACTAATCTAGAATTATTAAACGATGAAATAAAACGAGTCATCAGTACGCTATTTGAAATTAGATATCATTATCCGTCGCTTCAATCCACCGAACCCTATTTCATGAAAACCCTATTGACGACGAGTTTCTACTTGGACGGTTTGATTGCCGCGAGACAAGAAGCCATCGAAATAAGACGCAAAGTGTATAAATTAAAGTTGTATGCAGATCACAAAATACTTTTGTCGCTAACACTGAAAAACGTTAAACGCGTTTTATTACAAATAGTCAATCTGTTCGAACAGTTTACCGTACAACATTGTATTCCCCCCGAAGGCAATAAAAACAGCGGCAACGGCAAAATAAATACGAACAGTGGTTTGAAGAATTTACGTAAGTTCCTCAGGTCCATCGTTCCGTTTAAGACTGTCCCGCCGTATTCGGTGATCGATATCGACAGTGTAAAGCTAAAAAATTGTATGACGAACAACGTTAAAAACAAGCGGAACAAAATTTTAGTGGCGTTCTGCGAAAAATATTTAAAAGTCGCTTACCTAAAAGAAAGTATTAAGTATAAGAGGACTACCGAAATATTATTTCGTCGTATCGAAGACTCGTACGACATAGCAGTTATCTATGAATATATGATTGTGATTTTTAAAGTAATAATGAAATTATTGTACGCGGTGACAGGGAAAATCTGGCAAAATGGTCAGTCGTTAGACACGGCATGGTGTGCGGAACAAATTTCAAAATTAAAATCGTTGAGCTTTCCAGTGGAAATGATAGAGAATTTTGAACTCGCGTTAAGGGTGGACAAACATATAAAAGATAACATTATTAAAAAATATCGTCCCGACGATTATTTTGGAAAAGTTTTTGCCGACGTTATTAATTGGGAATTGGATGTTGATGAGATAATAGACCTTTCTTTGTCGGATTTAATGGCTTGTATTTTAGACGACGAGTTCAAAAACTATTGGTTTGCATTCAATTTATTGTATAAAGAATCCGGGGGAAAATCACAAATGGTTTACGACACGTCTTTGGATTTCTTCCTTAACGATATTGATGGACATAAAGATGAATGCAAACTGCTGACACATGTTTATCGCTATAGCTTAGACGTTGAAAAGAAGAACAACCGTTGTGAAATAGGGGCCGATGGAAACTCTATCTTCGAATGCTCGACGAAAGTGCGTACACTCAGTTCAGAACTTTCGGAATATATACTCACAGTCTCGAAGAATTGGATCACAAAAACAAAAGATTTATCGAGTTATAATGATCTCGGTAAGATATTTTTGGCTGCGGTTATTAATTTAAAGAAGGAAATTTTAAGTAATACCGAAAATCAAGATTCTTACGATAATAATCAAATGGAAACTGCAAAAAATTTAGTAATGCGGGAACGAGAAATGTTTAGTCGAATATTAAAAGTTATTATAAACTTACTCGATAACTACCAAATAAAAAATTGCGAGGATATAAAAAATCGAAAAAGTTTTTTGTTAAATGCAAATGATGAAGTTGTAATGACTAAAAGCTACGAAAATACAATAATTCCTGTAATTCCTGAAAATCGTTGTGACCTGGATACGTTGACGGGAAAAGAGAATGATATATTTAAATACTTTGCTCCAAAAAATACATATTTTGACTGGCACGGAGAAAAGAAAAGTATATACGATATACAAATTGATATTTACAAAAATATGTTGAGCGTAACCGATCTGGTTGAATACCAAAGGTTAAATTCAAATCGGCTTATTTATTTTTTTTACAGAATGTGGCATATTTTATTTAAACAAATGTTTCAAAATCATAATGATACGACACAATTGGTGAATAAATACAATGAAGCTATAAATTGTTTATACTCATTTTACAAAAACATCTTTCCAGCGCTAAGTCGATCATATTTTACACCGAGATTATTAGTTTTTCAAATTTTTGAATCACCCAATAAACAAATCGGAAAGCATATGGTGGATATGGCAGAAGAGGATATTATAAAACCAATGATTCGCTTACTTGGAGTCGTGGAAGAAAGAGAATTATCAAATGACGATATTCGTGACCTTAGGTTTAGAATTTCCGGACAGTACGATTGGGAAGATACGGAAATGTTTTCAATATTATATTCGTTGATAAAGAAAAACGTGAAAAAAATTCAAAAAGATTTTATTTACATAGATTAATTTTGGAAATAGTATTTATAAAATATAAGAAATATCTATTGTTTTATTTATTTAAGTCTTATTATTTAAAATTTCGGATGTTAGATCATAAGAATATTATATATAGTGTCCTTTAAAATATCTAAACTTAGTCTCTTTATTGTTTAAAAAATATTATTATTGAATAAAGGTTATTGATTATAAATTTTAAATGACGACTGGTGTTTTTGTATTTTCAATAATAATCCTTAAAATTCTAATTGAATTATTTTTTAAATATCTGAAATAACATTTCATTGATGATTAGGAGCTAATAGTTCTGGAGAATGTCAGTCTTATAAAGTCTTTGAATACGGTTTAATAATAATTAATTGATTATAAAAAGAGATGTACTCCGATCTTGGGTTTTTCTCCGCTCCTCCAGTAGGATACTTTTGTGAGTGAATTGAATTTAAATAGATTATTGATAAAAGAGTACATGTGTCATTGGTTGATGCAGTTTCGGAAAATGGAAAGAAAAACTGTAGAATCTCCAAAATATAGTAACTATATGAATACTTTTTTATAAACTAAGCTACGAACATACAAAGAAAGATACGCTTTTTTTTTAATGTGTGAAGTGAAATTATATATTTAAATTTATGAAATTTAGATATTATAGAACGCAGTTTAACTGTTATTTACATGAATGTTCCAACGACGGTTGCAGTTCATCATGATTCCTAAATTTTCCGTTTTTGTAGCATTATTCATTTTCGGACAATTACGATTTATCGAATTAGAACAACTTTGTCATGTTAAATTTTTCAATATATTTTTAAAGTAAAAAGGGAAAATATTGTTTTGTAATATTAAAAAAAATTCAACATTTTAACAATAATTATTACTAAGCACTTAGCACGAAGTATTGTTTGATATCGAGTGCAGCACACGATACACCTGTACATAATAATAACCTAAGCTCTTGTTATATAAAATCGAATAATTTTGTTTAAAAAATATCAACTGTAATATTATCATCGATAAATTGATAAACTAACATTTGAAATATATACAAGAATATAATCTGATTGTTATAGTCCGGCGTTACGAAAAGTGGCCGGTGACCCCTGCACGACCTTTTTGCAATTTTCAATCAGTGGTTATCACATAAACTCTTCACTGTTCGTTTAATTTCCTCCATTAAACGACAAACGTATAAATACGAAATTCGCGAAAATGTTCCTCTGTTAGATAATCACATTGTGTTATTCACCGATAGCTCATATTCAATACATACCGAATTTTATAGTTTATAATAACTGTTTTCAAATATTTTCAGGACAAACTATTGCCATTCTATTTCGTTCTCACTCGCGCCCGTCATATTATAAGTTATAAAAAAACCAAGAAGATGTGAACAATCGCCTGCAAAATGAATACACCTACTAGGTAATTACTGTCAGGACTCATAGTACAATAGTTGTATTCGCCAAAAATGATCCGAACGCGTTATTATTTAGTTTACTGTACATGTGTACGGTGATAAAAAAAAAAAAAAAAACATATATCGTGCAACGAACTATTGTTTCAATAGTGTGGAAAATATTTATGTATATTACCATATATCGTAATTGTCAACTAAAAGTACAGTCGAAGATTTTATTGGTCGATATTTTTGCTGCTGTCCACGACAATTATGTAAGTATTCATGTTTTAAGAAACTCTGTAAAAAAATATGACCTTTACGCCCCTTTATGTTGACTCATTATATATATTATGCAATATTTCATTATTTATTATTTATTAAAAAATGAAAAATAAATAAATACCGTAAGTTTATTAATGTCTTTACAATCATAATCATTAAGTGTAAGTTACGAGATAGTTTTTGAAAATTATTACGAGACTAACGTGTGAACAGTATGAATTTTTAATTTACTAGTAATATATACAACCAAATGCACTTTGATTGTATCAAATTTATCGTATTAACGTATCATATTTTATTCGATTCCAAAAATAATCCTTATAATGTATAGCTCGTGTACCACTACGAATATCTATCACGTAGTTTCTGTTCATACACAGCTTATCTACATAAATCAAAATTCAAAAGTTTCAAACCCTGGTTAAAGGCCTGCCTTGACCGCTGGTCCGCCAACGTGGATTAGGTTCTCTGGCAGTTTCGACTCCCCAGGCGGGGCTAGGTAAGTTGGGTCCCGGCTATAAACCTACTTACCTACCTACGGACACCAATGAATTCTGCGCACCGATAGATAATCAAACATTACAAACAAATAATTATATATATATATATATAAATATTATAATTTGTGATAGACGATAATGTGTCTTTTCTTTTTTTCACACCTTTCTCCAAAAATAATAGATAAGAGCGCATACACTTGTACATATCTGTCATATTAATTATACATATTAATGTATAATATGTTTATTCACGTATGATTATTGACGTTGACAATAATAGAGATGTAATTTTTTTTTATAAATATTTTTGTGTAGCATCTTTTTTGAACGGTAATGTTCCTGAGATAGTATTTTAGAGAGGTCATTTTTCGATTTTTGAAACTCTACTAACAGATATAAATTAAATTCCTTCTCACTTATACCGGTTACTGCACAGATTACGACATTTTTAATAATAATAATAATAATAATATTTTGCCCAGAACCCAATTTACCTACTACCGGGACTCAACTTAGGCTTAACTCACACGGGCCACTTTTTTGGTCCATTTTTTCGTGGTTTAATGTGGTTTTCCTGTGGACAGAATAAACCACTTTTGAACCACTTTTTTGTGGTCGTTAGAAGTACAAATCGACCACGATTTAACTACACCATAACCACAAATATTGCGTACATTATATATTTCTAGATGAAATATATATTATATAATATTATTAGTATTTTTTTCTAATAAAATGATAATATTAAATTATTATTTATTAGTGTGAAAATGGACTTTGAAGAGGAAGCACTTTTATTATTGTTATTACGTCGAAGAATGCGGCGTCGTAAAAAAAGAAACTTTTGGGTCCATCCTATAATTGAAAATAAGAATGAAAGCCAATTTAATTTTCTTTATAATTCGTTACGAATGTATGAAGACAAATTTTTAAATTATTTATTTATTTATTTTTTTAAATTATTTATTTTGGTTGACGTGTCGCATCATGTGTGTCACACTCGACCACAGACGACCACAATTTTGTGGGCGATACCACCGACACGCTGCGACTGCCGTCAGAACTGACGACAGAAAGAGGTCCGTCTAAGTACGGTTACATTTTACATATTATTTTGTATGTTATTGATTTATCTACCACGAAAGACCACCGATTTGTAGTCACAACGTGGTTCTAATGTGGTGCGTGTGAGT
Organism: Stegophylla sp. TES_Ste_2020; assembly: GCA_025469315.1. Taxonomy (NCBI): domain Eukaryota; kingdom Metazoa; phylum Arthropoda; class Insecta; order Hemiptera; family Aphididae; genus Stegophylla; species Stegophylla sp. TES_Ste_2020. The sequence goes on along the minus strand of JAIPRM010009422.1, from coordinate 996 downwards.
TTAGCCTTACCTAGTACCTTTTGTTCCCCGGGACCCAATTTACTATCCCCTCTCAGGCTTGGACCTTATGCTATTTTTATTTTTTTTTTTTAAATAAAATATAGTATCCTCTTAGTATCGTTTACCTTTTAAAAACGTTTAATTAGAACAAAAGAAATAAACAATCAACTTTCTTTAATTGCGCGTAACATGAAAACCAAAAACCAACTAAAACAAAAAAACGATATCCCTGCAGCTTTCGAGAAAAAAGGCCGTCTCCTACCAGAATCTCTGTTCAAATAAACTTCTTTAAAACATCAACCAAAAAATTCTCAGAAACAAAACGAACACCATACTAACAAAATTAACTCAACCACTTCGAACTCCACCAGAAACTCAGCGACCACTACTTTTAACTCTGCCTTTAAAAGTTGATGAAATTTGTACTTTCTAGTCATATTATTATTGACGTTAAGTTAAAAGAATAAAAAAAGATTCTTAGCGAAGTGAAGAAGCTAGTGTTTTTACAATGATGTTTATTTATTAATTTTTTCTTTCATTATTTTTATTTTTTTGTACGACTTTTCGTATAGAAATACTTGTCCAAAAGTTTCGATCAATAACTATTTTAAGACCCCATTCGTCTCTAGATTGTACTTTAGTGAGGTCATTTTTTGAATTTCTCAATTCTTCAATTTTTTTTTTTGGAAAAAACTACCAAAAATTTGACAAAAACGACTCGAAAACCATAATTTTTTGATCATAATTTTATGAAAATTTAAACATAGATAGAAAACCCTGTAAAAAAGATTTTGGCGCAAGAAAATTTCGAAAATGTGAAAAAAAAATTTTGGACATTTTTCGAACATTATTTTTTTTCTTATATTACGTATTAACTTCCTTCGTTCAGAATCGTTTTACTGAAGAAATGATTTATCGTTTCTTTAAAATTTAATACGCCCGTCAAGAGAATACCACCCGTCGTGCGAAGTACACTCATCGTGCGAAGTATGTCCG
>JAIPRM010009421.1:0-14808 GCA_025469315.1 Stegophylla sp. TES_Ste_2020 | reverse complement strand
ATTTTCTATCTATGTTTAAATTTTCATAAAATTCTGATCAAAAAATGATGGTTTTCGAGTCGTTTTTGTCAAATTTTGTGTAGTTTTTTCCAAAAAACACATTGAAGAATTGAGAAATCCAAAAAATGACCTCTTTAAAGTACAATCTAGAGACAAATCCGGTTTCAAAAAGTTATTGATCGAAACTTTTGGACAAGTATTTCTATACGAAAAGTTATACACAGAAAAAAAAAATAAACATCATTGTAAAAACACTATGTTCTTCACTTCGTTCAGAATCTTATATGTAGACCAAATAACAAGTTTGGTACAAAATACTATTCAGCTGATCAAATTACTATAATATTGGATTTTAAATCCGTAAATGTATATCCTACGCTGGATACAAATGATGCCATTTTACGGAAATCTAATTTTAAAATCAAGCTATACATATAGGAATCTAATTTTAATGATTATCTAATTATTATTATTACTCGTTATTACCTTTGTTTGTACAGTTATGGGGTAGATAATATATCCATGGGCTAAGTCAACCGTATAATAATTATTGGACTAGCGACTTTAGATTTATCGTTACCTAGCAAAAACTAAACCTAGTTTTTATTTACTCTAGTTAAGATTTTTCAATGGTTTTAAGAAAATTAAAGCTTTGTGCGCAGAGTAAAGACCGACATCATGGCCGAAGAATACGATGAAAAAAGAGGTTACTATTCATACGACGATGAAAACGAAGGACAAGATGAGTACGATGACGACAACGAGGAAGAAGATATTTCGTACCGTGAAAGTGCTGTTTTGGGGGTAAAAATTTGATCGTTAAATCTTGATATTTTACGTTTAGCTTTTAGTTTTAGTTTGATTTTAATTAGAATTTTTATTTGTATATTAAATTATCTTTATTACTATTGTATTCTCTGACCTATGATCGGGCGTTATAACTTATTATAATTCTGTTTGTTCTTGCAATAAAGTATTATTATTATTATAACAGATTATAATATTTATGTAGCAATAATTAGGGTTTGGAAGTTATAGGAGTTGCATATTGTTCTATATGCTCTTAATTTATAGCAGACCAAGCTATAAATCCGAGCTATACAATTTTGAGTTTAAAAATTGAAAATTAAAAATGCATATTTTGCATATTTTTGTTAATTTTAGAGAAAAAGTGCATATTTCGTCGAATTTCATTGATTTTCATATTTTGTAAGCAAATTCAATATTTTCTAAAAAAATAATTTTTTTTTCATTCTTAACTAATTTATTTCAAATAATGTTACATAACACAACGCTAATAACACGGGAAACGTGCGTTATAATAATATATTATTTTTTATATAATATTACCTATATACATATTTTTCAAATTCTTACATAAATTGATATTTTAAAACTGATTTTAATATAGACTTACGTTGGTGAACGGAACAGTAATAACGAGCGACACGGGCACGGCAAAACTGTTTTACCGAACGGTGACGTTTACGTGGGGACCTACAGGAACGGTGTGAGGCACGGGCGAGGAAAGTATAGTTTCAAAGCCGGCGGCATGTACGAAGGGTGTTACAAAGAAGGTATGAGGAACGGCAAAGGCGTGATGCGTTACCCGGACAATTCCAAATACGACGGTAAAAATCGACGCGTTGTTAATTAAAATAAATAGGTATCTATGTATGATTAAGAAAGTCAAAAAAAAATATTTGAGTCATTTTTAAATTCGACATTTAAAAGTAACAGTCTTTCAGTTTGATTTGGCGAAAAAAATTAAATTTTTCCCCCTAGTAATTTTTCTTCAAAAAATGACAGCATACATTTTAATCCGTGTAAAAAAACTCTCCTTAAAACACTTTCCAGTTTTTCAAACTTTATTTATACATCGAAAACTTCTTTTGAATAAAACAATTAAAGTTCAATCATGAGCGAAGTGAAATTTCTTATTGTATTAATGTGATATGTACATACAACTCGTTCAGAAGTTTGATGTAACAACAGTGGCAACATTATAAATTTATAAAATTTGATCATAACTGAACACTATGAAGTTATAGATCAGAAATTACTTTTACTTTGTGTTTAAGATAAGTCATATTTTATCACCCACTTTAACTTGCCCTTCAATATTTCCTGCTACGAGGGCATGACCGGTTTCCGTCAAATCCATACCTTTCCTTTTTTTTCCCGTATGCTTTTGGTGTAAACGACCAATTTAGTGCTACGCATAGGCGCGACTAAATGGAGGCTTAGGGGGGCTAAGCTCCCTCGAAACCACTCATAACCCCCTAGATTTTTTGAAAAGTGCTTGAGGTTTATGTACTTTGCGGGGGCCAAATCAATAAATAATCATTTTAGCCCCCCCCCACCCCCAAATATTTTGTCCCAGTTGCGCTTATGGTGGTGCTACGATGCATTCGGCTAAAAATAACGGTTTGTTTCTGATTTCAACCGACTGTCACTGGAAAAGGCTATTGGATGAAGAACAAAAAAGAAGGCGATGGAGTTTACACCCATGCGAACCACGACGTATTTACCGGGTCGTGGAAAGACGATATGAAACACGGTTCTGGAACGTACAAGTTCTGCAAGACCAAGGCAATCTTGAAGGGAGTGTGGATCAATGGCAAGAAGGTGGGAAATTTCCAGATATTCTTTCCGACTGCTCCGGAATCCGGCTTCACGTTCCACGGCGCGTGGGACGACGACGAAACGGTCAGTAGCCGAGCAATTAGAGAGTGAAATTTTTTAATTAAAAAAAGTTTAAAACATGATTTTTATGCACATTCGTCGGACATGAAAAGTATTTCATAACCTACAGGATTAGGATTCAATAGAATTCGCATATTTCTTATGAAAATATCAACAAATAGCAGAGTAGGCTTACAATTTGTTTCATGATCTAGAGATCTACAATTAAAAAGAAAGCCGGACGTACTTCGCACCACGAGTGTTCTTCGCTTCTCGAGTCACATACTCCTGGCGAATGTGTAGAATTTTAAAGAAACGATAAATCATTTCTTCAATTAGACGATTCTGAACGAAGGAGTTAATAATATAAAGAACAATAATATTCGTCATTTTCAACACACCCATTAAGAGTATCTGACTCGAACAGAAAAAAATATCCGTGGTGCAAAGTATGTCCGACATTCTTGTCTATACTTAACTTAACTTTATTTTACTTTTTTTAATTTTTTTTTTTTTTTTTTTAAATCTAATACACGAAGAAAAAAAATAAGTGAAAAAAAAAATGTAGCAAAATGTCCAAAAATTTTTTTTCATATTTTCAAAATTTTCTTGCGTCAAAATGTTATTAATGTTATCGTCTATCTATATTTAAATTTTCATAGAGTTTGGATCAAAAAATGATGAAAAATCCGGTTTCAAAAAATTATCTGATCGAAAGTTTTGTACAAGTATTTCCATACAAAAAATTGTACTCAGAAAAAAAAGAAAAAAATTAACATCATTGTAAAAACACTAGCTCCTTTACTTCGTTCAGAATTTAAAATTATACTACGTATACTTTTGTACATTTTGCGTATTTTACAAGTTTTTAATTTTTTGTGCTATTTTTGAACTTTTTGTGATATTTTGGCATTTTTACATGGGTTTTAATTAGGTTATATTTTATAACATAATATTTGTGTTTTTGATAACTTTTTGAATCAGTATTTTGTGTAAGAAGGTACTTTGAGAGGTCATCTTTAAAATGTTCAGTACTTTCTCCAAAATTAGAGAAAAACTGCACAAAATTTGACTAAACAGTTTTAGAAAAATTTTTTAATTCAAACTTTATGAAAATTTAAATTAAAAATATAGGTAGACAATAATGTAGCAGATAATATTTTCGTAATAAAAAATTTTGAAAATGCGAAAATAATTATTTTGTAATTTTAATAAACTTTATAATTTTTAAATAAAATTTTCTTTTATAAATTGAAACTGCACTCAGAATAATTTTATTGGAGGAACGATATATTATCGTTTCTTTAAAATTTAACACGCTAAATTTTTTTCAACTTCTTGAACTCTTTAAAATAAAAATCAATGCTTGATTCGTTACTTGTATATGAGAACAAGCGCACTGGATTGTCTAAAATCGAGTAGGTATACAAAAAAAATAAAAATATATTTGACCAATATTTGTAATTTGAACTACGCGTTATTCGTAATAAATATTCTTGTAGTTTTCCTTATATTCTATTATTGTATCTATACAATAATAATTTCACAAAATTCATTTAGTAATATATTCAAAATGAAGACTTTACTTTAAAAAGTAAAAAAATATATTATTTATTACTATATGCCACCTTTCATTATATTCACTAGATTCGATGTAATAATCGAACAATTAATGTTCATTATCTTCTTTGAAAGTAAATGTTTGATAATATCGGAAAATTTTCGTTTTTATATGATGCAAAATTGGTGATTATTAGTTGCACGCTCACAAAATATACATATTAAATAAAATTCACTTAGCATCGTACTTTAAGAAGGGGAAGACGCTTGTTACCCAGAAGTTTGTTTCCCTTATTATGTTGAATTAAAATTAAATGATATAACTTATATCATTTAAATAATAATACATTTATTTCTTATATCATATAAGAAATAAATGTATTATTATTTAATTATTAGCTTCCTCCCCCGTGAGTAAACCTGTGCACTACGTCAATGTATGGAAATCCGCTTTTGATGTGTCTGTTTAGGTAAATGGCGAAGGGTATTACGTGTTCGAAGACTTAAACTGTATGCAGAACGGCGTTCACGTGAAAAATCCGTTGTACGTGAAAAACGAAGAAGCTGGTGACAATAACCGCAGTAAGTATCTGTACAAAAAAAAAAAAAAAAAAATTTGCCTGAACAAAACAAAAATTAAATATGATCAAATCTGATAAATTAAAAGGAAACGATAAATAATAGGCTTGAGTATGAGGAATTCCGGGAGTGAACCCCCAGATCCCTTTATCTGTGTCTATTAATAATATTAAACCACATCTCCTCTTGTAGCTTTGACGGTGTTGTGTGTTTGGAACTCGAAAAATAAATGAAAGTGTTTTTTCAAAATTCCGAACAATTTTCACATCATGGCTCATGATTTACTAGCATCACTTCTTCACGGCTCGTTGTGAATGTATTTGAACATTGAAAACACGTGAAAAACTATTCTTCAATAAATCGTTTTCGGTCGGAGCTCTAGCTGATTATTATAAAGGAAAATTAATATTAGTTTTATATTTAGTTTGTTTAACACTTTCAATTACAAAGTAATCCATTTATATTAGCAAAAATTATCAATTTTTGACTTGTTTTGAAATTAGCGATATTTCACCTTTAGATGGTACCTAATTTATTATTTGTATTTTTTTTTATGTTATTACATACCTAGTTTCTTATTTATGATTTTTAATGTACCAACTTGTATATTCATCCCGAATATAATCTATACTTGTGTAACATGTATGCAAATCTATTTTCACCTTTCGTTCTAGAAGATAAGTAGTCGAATTCAAAACATTTTATTAGAAAAAAAAACCAAAAATATAATGAAATGGTATATTTCTCTATTATTATACAAACTATTAAATACTAACTACTATACTATAGCTTTTTATTATTATTAGAAAGCTTTTAAGAATTTTTAAAAGTGGCTACTCTACGTAAAACATCACGCCATCCTAATTCTCGGCAATTAATTAATCTCTTTCTATCATCATTTAATTCATTAACCTTGATATTAATTTGTTGTCAAATTGTCATAATTTTTTTTTCATTTTCATTCTTTTCGCTCATAAATATTTTTTTCAATTAATTTTTACAATTATTTCAAAATGAGATTCAGTTCTATACAGCATTCCGCTGTAACGGAATATTTAAAAGTACAAATACAATAAAATTAAATTAATATAATTTAATTAATTAATATAAATTTAATATAATCACATTCGATTTACTTTTTATATATACATTGAGATGATAAAGAAACTTGGAAGAGCATTGTCCCCCTCACCACATTTCTGTTATTTATTTATTTTTTTCATAAAATCGACCTACCTATTTTGTCTACTTATGTGAGAACATATGTCTAACAATGTTTTACAAAAACGTAATTTACGGATTTCACATATAGTTTGATTATTTTCTGTACCATTCAATAACTTAATAATTTTATTTTACAGACTTAGTAAATGACAGAACATATTTTAATTTGAAAATTATTTATTGCCAAGGCTTGATTCTATCTTAATCTGTATGCTCACACTTGCTTCCAGAATAAACCTTTCTTACCTTTGATATTTTAGGGAACTCAAATTTGACTATTTTGTAACTAAGCTATGAGCTGAATGAATATTAAAGTGAGAAAGATTAAATATAGTTACGTTTTGTGTGTAATTTATTTTCTAAGGTTAGTGGTATTAATGATGAACCATGCATTTTATCAATTTAATTATTTACTAGTAAAGTTCCTAAAAAAAACCAAAAAGAGCAGTAAAAATAAAATAAAGCAAAATACTTATATATTTCGTGCATTTCATTCTAAGTAGTATAAATTTAATTCATATCTGATATAGCTTCGTTTAAGAACAATAGAAAAAAAAAAAATCGAATACCGTTAAAATCCGTATTTTAGTGATTAGGTACCTAATTATTTATTATTATTATTATGAGTAATACGATAAATAAATAAATAATTCGTTTTCTACTTTATGACGCGATTTTGATCATCCCCTCGAGGCGTGAGATGCGTTTCCGCCAAAAAGTAAACCTTTCCCTTTTCCGTCAAATGAAATTTTGATAAAGATAATTTAGATACAAAATAATTATAATTATCAATATTTGTTTGTTACTTTTAAACAGTTACCTGTCAGTTAGTTGGGTTAAATTAAGTTATGAAAAAAATATTGAAACATCATAATATTATTTAATATTTTTCATATGTTTATTTTGAGTTATTATTATTATGAAATGGTTATGTAAAAATAAATATAATAAAATTGATGTTATTATAATACGCATCAAACCTCGTCATAAATTAATGTAAAGTAATATCACATATACAACTCTTATAAGCTTTAAATTTTTTTGTAAAGAATTTAAATCTTAATTGCATAATTTGTGAGTAAAGTAATGTAAGCCCCGTAAATTTTTACCCGTTCAATTTACTGGCAAGGTAAATTTACCAATTTTTAATAAACGTTTAAAATATCAAAATAAATATTGGTAATTATTCGTATGTGGTAAATTATTATCTGTCATTTGGCGGAAAAGGGGAAGGTATGATTTTGGCGGAAACCGGTCACGCCGGTAATCGTTTTGAATGACATTGGAAGAAAAAAAAAAAAAAAATGTTTGATCAAACAGAGACCCTATGGCTGCCCAGTAAAATACTACCCATCGTGAAATCCATGTTGCCCCATTTACCAAGAATGAACCCAATGACGTTCAAAAGGTCTCCGTGTGAATTCGATTCTCCGTTCTTCGTCGACCCGGTGGACGCGGTGTCGCAGACGACGGACAGCCGTGTGGAATCGTACGAACGAAGGAGTGACATTTGGAACGGGGCGGACGAGTTTAACGTGGGCGAGTCCGAAATAATCGACGAGGCATCGAACTGTTCGTCCGGCGGACAGCAACGAGACGAAAACGTTACGACGACGAGCGATTGAACGTAGCCATTCGATGCGATACCGTACCGTTGATTTGCATATTGTACGCGTTACAAATAATAATCTGGAATAAAAATGGTCTATCGACTGTCGCGTGGCGTATGACAATTAATTTGAATAATATCAGGGAAAACAATATCGGAAAAAGAAATAAGTGATAACAATGGATGATACGCTAAAGCAGAATTGGTGAACTTTTGGTTACGCGTGCCAGAATTAACACATAGCCACTCGTAGGTTATATTACAGTGGCACGTGATAAAAACTTTTTTTTTTTTACTTGCTATACCTAAAATTTATAATTTTTTATTATGCTTAAATTTTGTATTTTTTTTTTTTTTTTTTTAGGTTACTTACGCGAATAGTTTTAAAATCCTTCTTCACAAAATTTTACCTTATTAAGGTTCGCCAACAATATACTAGATCAGAGGTTCCCAACCTTTTTGTCACTGAGTACCATTAGACGTTTTTATGATCAATTCGCGTACTACTTAAATAATTCTAAAACTTAATAATTAGGAAAATCTATTTTTTTTTTTTTTTAGATTCTGAACGAAGCTTATGATTTTACAATGATATGTTTATTTATTTATTTATTTTTTTTTCTCTTTCTGTAAACACTTTTTCGTATAGAAATACTTGTCCAAAAGTTTCGATCAGTATCTCTGTAGAATTGGAATCACACCCAGACGGTACTTTAAAGAGGTCATTTTTCCAATTTCTCAATACTTTTTCCAAAAACGTGGAAAACTGTCGAAAAATTGACGAAAAACGGCAAAATAAGCAATTACCGAAATTTCCGTCAAACAAGTTATGTCAAACTTTTTGACATAACTTCTAAAATAATGCAGCTAGAGACTTCAAATTTTTACCAACCTTTAAAAATAACTACGAGAACATTTCATAAAAATTTCAAAAAGATTTGATCAATTTTGAGTTAAGTACGGCATTTTGAAATTTTCTCATTTTTTAATATACATTTTACATTCTGAGTGGAGCGAAAAAGCTAGTGTTTTTATAATCATGTTAATTTATTTTTATTTTTTTCTTATTACTTTATCATATAAAAATACTTTTCCAAAAGTTTCAACCAAACTTTGAATCAGCATTTTGTTCTAGATGGTACTTTTAAGGGGTTATTTTTTAGTAGGTTTTCCACAATTTAGTAAAAACTAACCATAATTTTACAAAACACATTTAAATTTTATTTTTTAATGCAAACTTTATGAAAAATAATGTATAGATTGACAATAAAATGAGAAATATTTTGGTGAAAGAAAAGGTTTGATATGTGAAAATAGATGCTTGTATTTTTTTAATTTTTTTTTTCAGTTGATAATGAGGTATATACCTAACTAACAAAGTGTTTTTTAAGTAACATTTTCTTGTACAAACTAAAGATCCACTAAATCTTATTTTAATGTAGAAATTATTTTTAGTTTCTTTTAAATTTAATACACCTAACAAATTTCACTAGATATGTAAAGAACAACCTGCATGGTGCGAATTATGTCAGACTTTTAATACCGTATTCCGTAACAAAATGGATTTCGATATTACCCAGCATACTTACTTTTGGCTTCTTTTATAACTCAAAATCGAAGGTTTTACAGTATATGTGCTTGTATAGATCGGACAGATCAGTGTGAGGATTTTGCATCTATTTTCAATTATTTCTCACAGATCACAATGATATACAGACTTTTCATTATTAATTAATTAATTAATTAACATTATTTATTGTTTGGTATTCATACAAGTAAAGAAAAATCTAATCGAAAAATTTATTCGCGTACCACCAACAAGTTTTCCACGTACCACTAGTGGTACGCGTACCACGGGTTGAGAACCTCTGTACAAGATGATTATATACATTAAATTCGCACCGATTTCATTAGTTGACGTGGAGCGGAGCTTTTCAGTGTACAAAACCATGTTAATCTATAATCGTCGCTCGATTATATTTGAAAGTTTATGAAAGTCATTGAATGTGAATTGTTATGTTTAAAATGAAAATTTTTAGCACGAAAAGTATTTTATTTTTTTTTTTACTTACATTTTTAAATGTATATTTCAGCGCATTTGTCAGTATTTATAAGCGTGAATACATAATATTTCATTAGTTTTTAGTGCATAAACTTTTGCAGGTCACTACTTATCATAAAGTAACATTTTAAATTTATTGTTATTAGGGCGGAAAATCGGTAGCGGTGTCGTATGATATCTACGCGTGATTTAATGATGTCGTACGCTATCTACATATTGTAATATGATATCTACACTTGATTAGATGTCGTTATCTTAGGTGTTCGTTACACTACGTGGTGTTTGAGGACGTATGTAGGTAAAATAAGTATTTATAAGATATTTGGAGTGTCGATTTACTCTGTCACTCTCTTCCCTTTGATCACTTGCTTGCTACAAAAGCTCGTGTTGCACCCCTAGTGCTTCGTCGAGCTCAGCAGTATTCAAATCAATATCATCAGCTCTCGGTTGCTGTAAAAAACCACGTCGTTATGCAACAGGGTATTTTATTCACTTATATATTTATGTATTGTAATGTAATGTACATTAGGTTTTCATTAATCAATAATTATATTTATTTAGGCTCAGTAAAAACAAAAAAAAAAAAAAAAATTAATGCTAGGAACTTAACAGAATTCTGATAAAATCATAGATTTTGAATATATGTTTTCAAAAATAAATTGACTACTTTTGGCATAAATATAGATAATATGAGAAAATTTGGTATTACTCAATTTTAACCAGTATTTTTTATTCCTGATATTATGAGCTAGTATTTAATAACAACATACTAATGAAATAAATAATCTACGGAACTGGAAAAATATCGTAAAACTTTTTAACTCAAATCAATTATTCATAAGCTTTTAAAGATAGAATATTGACGGGTCGATAGAGAGAAGTACATTTTTCATTGTAATTAAGAATATTATATTAAGAATATTTTATGATTTTTGAATTTTTTTTTTTTGCACCTCCTATTGAAAAATTATGAGTTCACCACTGTTGATTAGTTCATAAAAATATTTGACAAGATTTTAAACAACAACACTCATGGGTTTTGGTAGACATCCAGTTACACTTAAATTGGACGCGAATTCGGTTTCAAAAAGTTGTTGATCGAGATTTATGAACAAGTAGATCCATACGAAAAAATGTATAAGGAAAAAAAAATAAACATCATTGTAAACACTAGCTTTTTCACCTCGTTCAGAATTTAAAATACATTTTTTAGGCTTTTAGCATAATATAGTTTTGTATAACGTTAATATACACACACACATATACATATATATATATATATATATATATATATATTACATGTTGTCCAAGTATGACTTGACAAATGTGATAATTTTTATTCTATTAATAATTTTCATTTTTTTTTGGACCAAAAATTTCAAATATAAAAAATTAGAAGAGGGACGTATATGTCTAAAAAAAAAAAATAGCGTTCTCGAAAATATTGTAAAGTTTCATATGTCCGTGGAGGGCATTTTGAAAAATTAATAAGGGTATGCTAAAATATTTTTAAAAAATGGAAGAAGTTCTCTATATTTCCCGCGTCTTTTCCTAATTCAAGCACTGGGTGACAGACATTCAAAATTTAGATAGATAAATATTTAAAAATTTTTATCATCCCTTCCCGAATTCAAACTCTGGATACGCGCCTGATGTGTCGATTTTATCGTTTGCGTTTTTTGGCTGTATCGTTACTATATTTGGTTTTTTCGCTCGTTGTTTCAACTTAGAGAAGACGATTTAAAAGCAAATTTTTTCTTCAAAGGTGTGTACACATGTAATATAATAAAATCAGTATAATAAAATACAATATAATTTAATATTATAAAATTTAATAATTAAATTATATTTAAAAAATTACGAAAAATTTTAGTGGCTCTTTAAAATCTGGAAAATGTTTATATTGTAACTTTTGGCTTTTCCGTCAAAATAGGTTGTTGACCCTTGATTATAGGCCAAGTTGTAGTTCCCAATCCATTTCAGCTGTACTCACAAAAATAATATTATTAATAACTTTGCTTTACACCAGTAGTGAGAAAACTTTTTATTCACAAGACTCTTAAATTGATTTTTTTGATGCATTGACTCCATATCAGTATTAAATAAATTTGTTTGTGATATTGAATTTATATTCATATAAATTATATCGTTATAATTTTAAGCGATTCGATGTTTATTAAATATGATTAATCTAACATAAATATAAATATAAAAAAAATCGTACTTTTTCATATTTATTATTGGGTATTCTTCGTTCATCGAGTGGGGTACACTTGTGGGTACATTGATTTTAAAAGAAAAAATTAATTATTTTTATACTAAAACGATTCTAAATAGAGCTTCAAATAATACACAATAATAATTATCAACTTTAAATAAAAAAAGGACAAAAGTGTTTTTATAAGAAAAAAATTGTCTGAAAAAAAATATATTTTACATAATTAAATATTTTCTTTTATCAATACCTATATTCTTCATTCGATTAACTATGTATATTGTAATTTTTATATAGACTATGGATTAATAAAAAAAGATTTAAAGGTGTTTTGTAAAATTTTAAATATAATGAAAAATCTAAATTTTGAAAAATCTAAGGATAATTTAAAAAAGTTGGGTATACTTCGCACCTCAGGTGTGATACCCATAGCCGATGTTTTGAATTTTAAAAAACGATAAATCATTTCTTCAATAAATTGATTCTGAGCGAAGTTTCAGTTAATGTGCATTAATAGTACTTGTCATTATATTTAATAATTGTTATTTAATAACGAGACGAGACGACCCATCTCCAAAATGGGAGATTTCCAATAATTTTAAAATGCTATACTTAACTCAAAATTTATCAAATTTTACTGAAATTTTTATGAATAGTTCTTGTGGTCGTTTTTCGTAGTTAAAGTTTCTAGCAACATTATTTTTGAAGTTATGTTAAAAATAATTTTCAATTAGATGAAAATCCCGGTAATAGTAAATTTTACCGTTTTTTATCAATATTTTGACAGATATTCCTCGTTTCTGGAAAAAGTTTTAAAAAACTTGAAAAATGACCTCTGTAAAGTACCATCTGGGTGAAATTTCGGATCTATAAAATTACTAATTAAAACTTTTGGACAAGAGTGGAGCTCCAGTTAATTATTAATTATGCGAGAGATCTATTGGCAAATTTTCATAGGGTAGTTCAAAGGCACCTTCGTGGGACCTTTAAATATTGGATCTGAGTAGATTACAGTAAATATAAGCATCTTAATAATATTATAACTACTGATACATTGGAAACGAGACGAATAATAATTAATACTGTTTGTGAAAGGGATGATTCGATACGTAGAAGGGAGCTTCTGCGAATTTCCAGAGAGGTAAGGGATTTGAATCGTCTGAAGCTTGTTTACGTTTGTCGTTTTCAGTGAATGCTGCCGTTAATTAAATGTAGCATAGGTCCTTTGTAGTAGTAGAAATAACATTAATTTCATTAATAATTTCATATATACAAATATCACTGAAAATTGTATCCGTTGAATAATATCAAAGGAACCGTTTCGCGATTTAATTATTTATGTAATGCTGTTGTAGGATTAATTAGTCGGCATCACGTAATGTAAACAAGTTCGTACTTATTAAGCGTAGCTATGAAGTTAACACAAACGCTATGGAATTTTATGTAAGGTGTATTTATTTTATGAGTCGTAATAAAGATTAAATAAAGAAGTATACGGTTTAGTTGCTACACCAATCCTTACTATTAAGTCTAAAAATAATAGTTTAACTTTTATAAAATATTCTCTTAAGGTTTTGAAGAATATGATGATTACTGTATATATATATAACCTTTAAAAAATTCTGAAAATATTAATTTATAACGAAAAATCATGAAAAATGCCCTTAAAATCGTGAAATGACGCCAATTATTTATACATATTTTCTATTAAAATCTTCAAAACTTTTGATTGATTTTACAAATATTAAGAAATTTCATACTTTTTTTTTTTTTTTTTTAATTGTATAAATTGTTATATTTTAATAATATAGCAAGATGACGTAAATAACGTCAATGAAAAAAGGAACGGTGTAATTTGGTAAGTGTATTATTAAAATAATAATTAAAAAAAAAACGATGAATAATTTTTTCCATAAAACGATTCTGATTGGATTTTCAGTTTAAATAAGATGATATTACTTGAAAATGATAGTTTATTAAAATAACAAAAAGAAGGTGGACATACTTCGCACCGTGAGTATTCTTCGCTCCTTGGGTGGGATGCTCTTGGTGGATGTATTGCTTCTCAAAGAAAAGATTAATCATTTTTTTAATAAAACGATTTTGAGTGGAGGGTCAATTAATATACAATAAAAATAATAATTGTCGATTAGGTTATACTTAACAAAGCTGAAAAAGCAAGGCAACAAATGAAACAAGACACGGCTTTATCTCAGCTCCCTACCAGTGATATTTGCATGTTTTCAATGGATTTAGAACAGGTCTTATCTTTGCCTTCATTAACGCATAGTCAAATGTTTTACTTTCGTCAGTTATCCTGTTACAATTTAAGTGTACATTTTGGTGACAGTAACAGAGGGCACATGTTCTTATGGCACGAAGATATGAGTGGCCGAGGAGGAAATGAAATCGCTTCATGTGTTTTTGAAGCATTGAATTCTAATCCAACAGTGAAACGTAAATTAACTATTTGGTCTGATAACTGTGTGGGCCAAAATAAAAACAAAATGTTATTATTTCTATGGATATATTTAACACTCACAGATAAATTTGACGAAATTAATCATAAGTACTTAGTATCTGGGCATTCCTTTCTATCCTGTGACAGAGATTTCGCCCAAATTGAATAACGTAAAAGAGTTGAAAAGTGTGAAGTTCCAATGGACTTGGTAAAACTCATTGCCCACGCTACACCAAATAACCCGTTTATTGTCACTTTATTAGAACCCAATAATTTCTATGATTTCAAAAAAGCAGCAGACATGTACTTAAATACTGGAAAACTTCAAATTTCAAAATGTTCTTGGCTCAAAATAACAAAAGACAAGCCCGGTGTGGTGCAAACCAAGACTACTTTCAATGAACTTGAAGCTT
>JAIPRM010009420.1:0-14810 GCA_025469315.1 Stegophylla sp. TES_Ste_2020 | reverse complement strand
AACTACCCAAAATTTGACAAAAACGACTCGAAAACCATCATTTTTTGATCAGAATTTTATGAAAATTTAAACATAGATAGAAAATCCTATAAAAAAGATTTTGGTGCAAGAAAATTTTGAAAATGTGGAAAAAAATTTTGGACATTTTTTGAAAATTTTTTTTTTCTTATATTATTAACTTCCTTCGTTCAGAATCATTTTACTGAAGAAATGACTTATCGTTTCTTTAAAATTTAATACGCCCGTCAAGAGAATATCACCTGTCGTGTGAAGTACACCCATCGTGCGAAGTATGTCCGGCTTTTTTTTCTTATATTATTAACTTCCTTCGTTCAGAATCATTTTACTGAAGAAATGATTTATCGTTTCTTTAAAATTTAATACGCCCGTCAAGAGAATACCACTCGTCGTGCGAAGTATGTCCGGCTTTTTTAAATTGCTTTTTACTATTTATGATTATTTCCATTTATGATCAATGGAAAAAATTAAAAATCAAATAGTTTACATAGGTAAGTACATCTTTTTGTTTTACATGGCATTATATGGCCTAATGAAATTTCAAAATGGCCAGCTTAAAATCTTGCACACCCCAAAAATTAACTGAACTGACGGCTCCTGGGTAAAACCAATTATGTTGATACCTACATAGTTTTGAAATTATGAGTAAATTCATCCATTATCTAAATTAAAGGTAAGGAATCAGTAAGTGATAAAATAATATACAATTTTAAGGACTTAAATGTTTATGTTTTACGATAGATATTTAAATTTTGGAACAAGTTTTCAATATTTAAAATATAACCATTTTAAAATAAAATTATCAGTGTGCATTTAAAAACTCTTACTTTGTAAACAAATCAACATATGAACACTAAAATGTTAGGAATTTTCCTAACATTTTACAAAGAATTATCAGTTGAACATTTTTTCCCTTATTATAAAAAATAATTTAAGGTCAACATTTGAGAATGCAGAAATTGCTTTCTGCATATATTTTATGGTGAAATTAAAAAACTGAAACTTAAAACAAATTGACTACAGATAAACATACAACATGGAACAGTATCCTCTAATAAATTTGCCACTTTTCAGTGAAATTCTTTGAAATTTAAACTTTAAAGATCTGACAAAAACCTTTGCCAATTACAAATCTCATAAGGTAATATGTTAAGGGTACCTACTATTGTAGCTTGAAAATGATAATTAGTCAGTAATAGGTATTTGTTTTGAATGTAGACTGTTTCCATCAGTCTACCATCAAATGTATGTATTGTTAAGTTGATAGAAAAGGTTAATGTTACAAATAACTACAAATATATTTTTTTTTATATAAAACTCATATTTTCTATTATAAACAAATATTTATAATCTACCATTCACTTATCCCAGGTCCCATGTATTAACGCTGGCTTCGGTTAAATGAATATTAATAATCACATTTTATAGTTTATGGACATATTATTATAATTCTAGAGTTTAAGATTTTGAGTTTACTGGTTCATTATTTATTGATAATAAGTTAATGCAACACAGATAAATAATTAAGAAAATAAGATTTTATAATTTAATAAAATAAAAGTGTATTGAATACAATACTACAAAAGCAAATAAGAAGTAATAATTCAATAATAATAAATACTAGGTAAAATAATTATAAAAGAATACAAATACACGAGAACAATAATAATCATTATCAAAAGTAATTCTCTAACTGTTCGAATGAGTCTATGTGATCTATATTATGGTCTTCATTTATTATTTAATCAAATAATTTTGTTTTAGATAAAACTGGGCAACCTCAATGGGGTTTTTTATAACTAAAACAAAACAATGAAATGAGGTGGAAAAAAGGATAATGGTGATAAACAAAAACTTAACTTAAAATTACTCAATGTTATTAATTAAGTAAATACCGCTTAATATTTATTATAATTAACATTAATTTATTATATTATATATTTCAAAAATAGTTACAAATATAGGCCAAATAGAAGGAAAAAAATAAATGCTAATTTTTTGTAAATCTACTACATCTTAGGCCTTATTTGGATTTCAAGTACATGGTAAATCTATCCATACTTAAAAGTAATATATATGAATCTCGCTGTTATGCTTCATTTTGTGTACAAACAAAATACACATTAAAACCCCATAAAAAGTATTAGGTCATAAATTATGTAATTACAAATTTATACATATAACCCAAATACTAAAAAGTGTAAACAATAAATCAAATTACCCATGATTAAATCTTTAATGTTAACACCAGAAATAACAATTTGGGCTATGATTGTTTAAAAAAACTCAATCAATTCATCATATAAACCAAAATAATTCATGTAAATTAACGTTTTTACCATACTATGTTTTTATATATTATACAAAAATGTATTTACATTATAAAATTACAACTACCCATATTTTTCAGTGATTAGAAAATACATTTTATGAAAAATATAGTATACAATATTAAATAGGCTATAGATAGGCTAAATGAAATAATCAGGCGGACAAAATAAAAAAATAACTATAAATAATAAAATGAATCTATGGTTGAATGAACTATTAAGTCATCAGAATAAAATATACTTTCTTATTCAGTCATTACACTAGAAGCATCTTCGACACTATTCATATCAGACATATCAACATCCAAGCTCTCAATTCCTTCTTCCCGAATAAGATTTTCCAACTCTTCCTTTGTATAATCTGTCGATTCTTCCATATCATTAGTACCCTTATTAGATGAATCAATTATTCCTGCTTCCACTGCTAACTGAGTCAGTGCTGATTCAGTACTAGCTGGTAAATCAGAAGAAACTTTAACAGAGGATGGTACTTTTGAATTCACTCCAGATCTAGGTGTACCAGGTGTGTTCACAATATTTGTGTTCTTTAACTGAACAACATTACCTCCAGAATTAGAAGTTAGTATGGCCATATTATTTTGGCCACTAACCATTTGAAGTGTTACAGGTTTACCACCAATTGTCATCCCTGTCAAATTTGATTTACCTAGAGTAACCATTTTACGATTACCAGCTCCTGCCATTGTAATAGTGATAGGTTTACTTCCAGTAGGAGTATTACCACCAGACGATACCATTACCATTTGAACAGGAGCATTACTCACACTGGAGCGATTAGTCATATTAGCTTGAGAGGCTGAAAAAGTCTGTATCCCCCTGAGATTCGAACCAGTTGTTACAATTATGATTTGCGGGGAAGCCGATCTATTTGTGTTACCTTTTTGAATGACAATAGTTGGTTTGTTAGCAGCAACTGGTAGCCTAGCACCAACAGTCTTTAATGGTACAGTTTTCATTGATTGACTTGTTTTGATAGGGCTACTTTGCTGATTTATTGGAGGATTAATAAATTTTAAAACTGATGGCTGCATGTTCTTATTTGGTGTAGTTGTTCCTATCATTTTTCCAGGAATACCTTGTATGAGGTTGCCTTGGCTAGTCTTAACCAATGTCACGAAATTTGATTGTGAACCTCCTGGTTTTTGAAAAATCACTTGCTTTCCAAAAACATTAGATCCAGTTTTAAGAACTGTTCCAGCAACAGAAGTTTGCAACGCAGGTCCAGTTATACGAACAGCTTGTTGCTGTGGAACTGTAGTATTTACAGGAGACATGACATTTTTTATTGACCTCTGTGTTTGAACGATTTTAAATGGAGCACTTGAAGTCTTCATAACAGGTTTTGGAAGTTCTGTTTGCTTAGAAGATACAGCACTGGTTTTGATCTTTTGAGTAGCCGATGCAGCAGCGGCAAGAGTGTGCATAGCAGCATCAGATAGCATATCCATTGAAGGTGAACTAACATATGCTGTACTCTTAGGTGTAACAGGGCTTCCTGCTTTAAAATTTTGTGGTAATGAAGGTGTAACATTAGTACTTTGAACAGTTTTTATTTTCATATTTCCAGTGGCTTGAGCAGTAACAGGGGTGAACTGTTGGTCTTTTATTAAAGACGAGTTGACAGTAGAGCCCTGGGGTAATAACTGTATCTTTTGATTTGGTTTGGCAGGAGTGCCAGCAGATTTAGTGGTGACGGGTACAATTTGACAATCATCACTCTCAGTATTCTTTTTAGCTAATTCAGGTGTTAAGAAAGGTAATAGTGAATAATCAATCATTGTAGGTGGTGTTGGAGCTGTTGTATCAGCTGGCTGATCATATTTTTGAATTTGTAAAATATAGGCATCAGCTGTTGGTACACTATTCCATACAATTTCTAAGGCATTTGTAGATGCTCGGACCAACTGGTTTTTGGAACACTTTTGAGGTTTATCTACCTCTAAATACCATAAATCTTTACAACAAACTTGATTATTCCATGCTTTTCTATATCCATCACGACCAGACCACACATACATTCTAGTTTGTATATTTGCAGCACAATGGCCAGCTCTAGCTCTGGGCATATTATCCTCATTCATGTCCATATTTAGTTCCTCCCAGGACATGGTTTCTAAATTTAGACAAGCCAACTGATTTGTACATTTCCATTCTTTTTCATGTATGGGTAACTTTACTTCTTCAACGAATGGAACCCAACCACCAAAAACAAACATACGATTTTTTATAGTTACTGCTGTGTGCAATGATCGTGGTAAAGGCTTAGGACCCAAAACAATAGGTCTATTCCACGACATAGTATCTATGTCCAATGTCCATAGATCTCCTAGCCGACAACCACTCATACCACCATAAATAATCAATTTACATTTACCTCTTGAGTCAGTATAAGCTACTGCTGTATGGGATTCACGAGGAGGTGGAAAATCACCAACTGTTTCGGGAATATCCCACGCTAAGGCGTCAGGTGAAGATATATCTAATGTATATAAATCATTTAAATAACGTGGTATATTATTTTTTGGATCATTGCTGTCATTAGCTAATCCTCCGAATAGATAAACTTTATTACCTATTAAAGTAAAACTATGACCTAGCCGCGGGCAAGGTGACATATGATAAAGAGGTGGTCTAGGTTGAAGTTTACTCCAATGCCACCGACTTGCTTGTAGTTCATATAATTCATTTGAATATTTTCCATATTCAACCATACCACCAAAAATTAGTAATCTAGTATTATCAACAACTAAACCATATGCAGCACATCCGGGTGGTATATCGCCAGATGTCTGTGGTATAAACCATTGGTTATTGGCTGCATTATAAACATGTAGCTCATCAACAATCCCTTCATTTCCACCACCAAAAACAATTAAAAGATCTTTAATGGCAACAGCTCGATGACCATGACGAGGTCTAGGTTGTGGCCCAATAGGATCTACAATTTTTTTCCATTTTAATACTGGAGTCGTAGGAGTAAATTCCTGTTTTACTTCCATTCTATCTGAACGTTCGGTGTTTAACAACATTATGTTCTTTTTATACTCTGCAATAAAAAAAAAAACTAATATTAAAAGCTAGCTAAAATTAGTATCTAATAACATATCTTATTCATATTTTTAATCAAACTGAATTGGAAACTTTGGGCATACTATATTTATTTTATAAATAGTGAATATAAATGTAATATGAAAGTACTTATAAAAACTCATGTAATCTAAATCAATTTTTTTTTAATACT
This sequence comes from Stegophylla sp. TES_Ste_2020, assembly GCA_025469315.1. Classification (NCBI taxonomy): domain Eukaryota; kingdom Metazoa; phylum Arthropoda; class Insecta; order Hemiptera; family Aphididae; genus Stegophylla; species Stegophylla sp. TES_Ste_2020. The sequence continues at coordinate 9,200 of JAIPRM010009420.1, read as the reverse complement.
TACCTTTATTGCAGAAATAATGTGATATAATAGTTGAAAAAATCATGAAAACCACTTTTTTTTTTGTCTTAAGAAAATAATAATAAAAAAAAATCCCAAAGTTTCCATTCAATTGTAATTTTAAAATAAGTCTGAAAAATAAGGGTACTAATAATCAAAGAACAAAATGAAAAATGTTAACATCATGTGATAACAGTATTTTTACACAATTTGAACACAAAACAAAAATAAAACATTTTTATAGGTATAACGGATAATCAAAGTATATTTATATGATGGACATCTGTATCAACAGTGTCAGGGCTCGGATCAAAAAAAAAAAAAAAATTGTTAGTTTTAACGTTTTTCATTGTAACAATTAACTGCTTATCATTATTAGAAAATAGAATGTTATTAATTTTTTACGTTTATCACTAGAAATTTAAATATAGTTCACTTTTTGCATTTAACATTATTGTAATTTTAAACAATAATAATTTATTATTAAATTAATTCTATAGATATAAAAAAATATTTTTAAAAAAAATGAAAATTAATAACAACATTTTATTATCGCTTTTTATTTATCATGACTTTTTTCGTTTTCTGATATATTACGTTTTATTTCATTGTTTCTTTTAACATTTTCTTTATTTACCTACATTTTCGTTTATTATTCTATTATGTTAAGTGATATTTTAAAATAAGCGTTTACTGCTTTTCGTTACGTTTTCCATTATCTATATCAATTGTTTTTTGACAGTTATAATGTTATAATCAGAATGTTTATAAAATCGTTTTAGAGCCCTGCATTGTGTTGACTATTTCTACATTTTTATTTTTTTATGTATATTTATATACATACAAAAAAAAATTGCATAAAAATGTATAACTACTTATTCTATAATATTAAATTTTATACCTAGGTGTATTTAACAATGATAAAAAAATCAATAATACTAAAGTATTTCATTTAAATAAACAACATTTTAATTTAATAATTATTCATATCACATTGAAACATTATGCACACTTCACATAAACCTCCATATTAACCTCATAATATAATAAAATATTTAAGGCAGACAATAAAAAAAAAAAATTAATTAAGATAAAACGTATAATAAATCACCAATAAATAACAATATACAATTTTAAAGTGACCAATTTGAAATGTTTAAGTTAATACCATTATTGCAGAAATATATTAAATTAGCCCTTATTAATGTATTACGAACTTAGGTAGGAACACATAAACTTTGAAAAAATAATGTAATTATAGGTACATTTTTCTTAGTATCAATAAATCAATTAACAACTGTATCCAAGAAAAAAAAAAGGTAGTAAAAATCAAGTATAGACAGTATAATAAGCATAGGACATACTTTGCACCACGAGTATTATACGCTCCTGGGGTCAGATGGTGGGTGTATTTAATTATACAAAAACAATAAATAATTTCTTCAATACGATTTTGAACGAAATTTTAATAATATAAAGAACAATATTAATAGCAATTTTCAACAAACCCACGAAAAGTATATTAAGGCACGAAGAGTGAAGAATACTCAAGGTAGGAAGTATCTCCAACTTTCTTGTCTACACTTTACTTTACTTTACTTATCTTTTCTTTACTATACATTAATTTAATTTAATTAACTTTAATTGTTTTTTTTATTCAATAAATAAAGAGGAAAAAAAATAATAAGATAAAGTGTTAAAAAAATGTCCAACATTTTTTTCCACATTTTCAAAATTTTCTTGTGACAAAATATTTTTCATATTTTGTCTATCATGTTTAAATTTTCATAAAATTTGGAATAAAAAAAAAAAAAATAGTTTTTAAGTCTTTTTTGTCAAATTTTGGGTAGTTTTTCTCAAAAAAAAATTGATAAATTCAAAAATCGACTTCTTTAAAGTACAAATTTGTAAAATTTCTTCAAGTCAATTTGTAAAAGTTGCTGATTAGGACTTTTGCACAAGTATTTCCATCCAAAAAATAATAATAATAAAAAATAAACACCATTGTAAAAAGTTTTGTTCAGAATTATTCATAAGATTCTTTTTGAAGAAATATAATTTATTTAAATCCCGATTTAATTAAACAATTAATGAAATAACTAATTCAATAATTCAATTTATCAAAATTAATATCTCTGTGCATCCAACTCAAAACTTAACAATTTTTAAACAAAACAAATGTTATGGAAAAAATTAGGTACCTATACCTACCAACTCACACTCGTACTAGTTTTATTGAAATTAAATGTTTAATAAGTAGGTTCATTGAATAACAATATCCTTAAATTTCATTATAAAATACAATTTCAATGAATAATTAACTATTAAAACTACGAGACATATACTTACCACAATTTACCCCAAATTAATTTTGATGAACTCAATTTATAATATACAATATATACAAGTAATACATAGATTCTACTACCTAACAACTTATTAAGATAGCTGGATAAGTACCTAAATAATTTATAATTTACAATTTAGATTTACATATTATCATATTATATTATAAATATATAGAATCATGGAAACCCTAAAATCTTAAAGCACATCGAGCAGTTCTGAATGGCACACTAGCATCTGATAGGTTTTGTATAAACTTTACATTATAGTAACCCAAGTTATGAAACGAGCAAAATATTTTTTTTGGGATTTTAAGACACATCTCCACGTTTTATTTTTCTGTTTGTCACAATATGGAAAATGGTTAGCCACCTTTGATCTAGAGACAAAGTCTAATTCAAAAAGTTGTTGGTCCAAACACATATTTCTGTACAAAAGTATTTACAGAAAATAATTTTAAAAAGTGTGTAGTTCGCTCGTCGGGGTGTTCTTCACACGTCGGGTGGGATACTCACATCTGACAAGTGTGAGTATCCCACCATGAGTATACATTTTTGTATAGAAATACTTGTTTAGATAAGTATTTCTATACAAAAATGTTCACAGAAAGAGAAAAAATTTAAAATTAAACATCATTGTAAAATCATAAGCTTCTTCACTCCATTCAGAATCTAAAACATCATTGTAAAAACACTAGTATTTTAACCCATTCAGAATCTAAAAAAAAAGTTTCAATATTTATAGTTATACAAGTATAATAGCACTAAAATTATTTTCAGGGGGTTGCAAATTTTATACGCCACTGTATTGGTAAAACTTTTAAAATGTTATTGAAAATTTAATTAAATTATTAATTTATAAGTTTAAGGAATAAAATAAATATTTACAATAATTTAATTTATTTGTACCTAAGTTGGAAAGCATTATGTTAAACTAAAACAAATTTAACTGAATCAGAAAAAAAAATTATAATTTTCATAGTTATGTCTTTGTATTAAGTAGAACAATACTAGGTAAGAATATATGCAATAGAATTAAATTTTAGTTAAATTCATCTAATTTGATGAATTTAAAACAGTTTAAACAGTTAATTTACTGTTTAAACGAATAACAGTTTCATTTTTTAAACAATTATCTATTATAAATAAACAAGATAGGTAGAAAGTTTACTTTCCATCTAAAATTCTACACAAAAATTATTGATTAATGAATTAAACAGAATTATAACTTATCGAAAGAACAATCATTAATGTTACCACCAAGTAAGTTTGTCAAATATAAACAAGATTTTATGAGGTAAGTCATTCAAACAATAACATATTTCAACCCACTCTAAGCCTTCTCTAAAGTATTAGAAAAAAATTATTATAAAATCATAACAATTTAAACAAGCCTGAGTCAGTGGATACATATAATCCAAATTAATTTCATCAAATAATAAATAATTATCAACAAAACCAAAATTAGACCTCGTTTATTTCAATTTTTTACACAATATGTAGTAGGTACCTATTGGCTAATGAAAATAATTTAAAGGCAGTCATGAAATTTGTGCACAGCCAAGTTTAGTTACAATGGCAATCATTTCTCACTCGATTTGTTCTGGTTGACCAAAACTATCGAATTCAAGCAAATAACTGAAAGCGTGCTGCAAAGCAAGTTATGAGAGAACAAGCAATATAACAAACCGACAGCCCTGGTGGTAATCACATTTTTTACCCAGCACGGTTCAAAATAGAGGTCGTTTTAAGACGATTTTGAACGACACGACGACGCCAAACGAGACACAAACCGTTCAAGGCACAAGCAGATTACCGTGCTACACCACAGATGTGTATCAGAGGACATAGAATCGGACTTGGGCAATAATTGACTTGGAGGGATTGAAGGGGGATGGACGGTCAGGCATTCGGGCGTAGGGATGATGGAGAGAAAAATCGAGATTACCGAAGCACGCCTAAGAGCTATCCGAGATTTTAAGGGGCCCCCCCACAGCGGGAAACAAGGCGGCCAGACTCAAAAGGGACACGCTGGACTCCCGCACCCCAGAGTGTCGGTAGACGACGATGCCGCCAAAACATTTCGGTTAATTTTTGGTTGTTTAGCTTACCTCTTCGACGGTCAGCGGCATACAGATGCGATATTCCTTGATTAGGACCATGGCGGGGCCGGTGTCGTGCGGTCGCGACGGTTCAGTGGCGGTGGCGGTGGCTACGGTGGCCGGTGGCCGTAGTGGTGGCTGCGACGGCGGCAGCGGTTGATGATCGGACGGCAAAGTACAGCAGCCTGGCCGGAAAAAGTGGCCGCTTGGAAATAAAAACAAGAGGATTCAGAGACAGAGACAGAGAGTAATCGAGAGAGAATTATGGTTAAAAAAAAAAAAAAAAAAAAAAAAACAATAAATACGGTAAATAATCTCTGATCAGTGAAAACGTAAATATACAAAACACGGCTGTTGTACAACCATTTATTTTCCTGGTGTACTGACAGTGGCGGTACGCGTCGTCGGTGTCAGTGGTGCACACCGCCCAGATAGTGGCGGCGACGCCGGCGGCCGCCCCGCGCGGGTCATGGAAGAAAAAAACGGTAGCCGCCGCGTCTCGTCGCGGCGAGGCCCGTTCCGCGCACGGATTTCCGACCCGGAGACGTGTGCGCGCAAAACGACCCGGAACGGTGTTCCGGAAGCGTTCCGCTGTCCGTCGAAATTTTTCCAGCCGCGAACGGGCCCGGCCGACGGGCCCGGGCCCCGTGGACAAAATGTCCGTCGACGGTTGGCAATGCCTTGCGACTCGATGCGCGCGCACCGTCTACACCGTGTCGGTTTTTGCACCGGACGCCCGCCTCGGCTAGCGGTGCGTCCGCCAACCGTCCGCCCCGCCGAAACGCTTGATGTAAGCGACGCGCGCGCAGTGCGGCCAACGGTTCGGCGCCGCGCGTTCACACTGTGACCCGCCATCGCGACCGCCGCCGCGCGCCGCACAGCACTGCGGCCCGCAGCAGCTGACGCCGCCTCGCACGATTCCGCGCGCGGGGATTGCGATAGTGCGCGTTGCATAACGGCGGCGGCTGCCTGCATTACGGGGAATCGCCCTTTACAATACGGAAACGACTAGAAAATCGAATTTCATCCCCCCCAAAAAAAAAAAAAACCGAAACCCGTGATTAACGAAATCTTTTTCGGTCCCTCGGAGCGACGGTTTTCACTTGTACAGTGTATGTGAATTAACAAGTTTTATTCACAGTACCTGTTTGCTGTATTTATCGTGTGTATTAGATGCAGTTTGCTGGAGTAATAATTCGTCTTATGCATTTTGCAATTTGGAGCAAGGGTGGTGGATACACGCCTACCCGATTTTAAATGAACCAAATTAATTATTTTAATAATTTTTGTTTGTACCCAAGAAAATTAACTGTTGAATAAGGGTGGCGATAAACTTAAGACCGGCCCTGTACATTCATGTACTACGAACTGGAAGGATAGTTTTAAATAAACACGCAGCAAAAAAAACGAATTTATTATACATTTTGATGGGAAAAAAGTGTACAAAACTTTTTTACTCCTATTTTCAAAATTCACTTTCGCCAAAATGTTTCCCATATTATCTTTGTTTAAATTTCCATAAAGTATGGATTAAAAAACGATAGTTGCCTAGTCTTTTTTTCCCAACTTTTATACAGTATTTTCCAAATGTTCAGAAAGAAATTGAGATTTATGAAAAATTAGCTCTCTAAAATACCATCTAGTAGCAAGTACTTCTATGCGAAAACGTGTACACAAAAAAAAAATACATCATTGCAAAAACACTAACTTTTCCGCTTCGCCCAAAATCTGAAAGGTCAAAATACAAAATAAATTTTGACTGTAGGGTGCAATATTAAAAGCCAAACTTTTTCTTCTTTTTGGTAAAAATTAGAACCAACTGGCGACTTTTATAAGACAAAAACAAAAAAAAAAAAAAAAAAATTGTCAAATGTTTTTACAATTTTTTTCATCCTCAGTCAGTATTTGTGTGAACGAAGGGGTGAGGATGATTATTTCCCTTGTGGCCGTTACTGATTGTGTGGGATGGGAGGAGGGACGCCACTTCACGTGCAACAACAATATTTCCACAACACGATCCCCCCTCATTCCGCGATTCTCGACTGCGAATCGAATATTGTTCCAAAACAAAACCGAAAAACTGTTCGGTTACAACAAGACTAGTGGAAATAATTATTAAAAACACACTTTTCGAGGTCTTCCTCGATTTTATGATTATTACTACCGGATTTCGATTCCCATAATAATATCATTGAAAATTGTCACGCGTTCGAGTTTTTTGGTTTTTAATTTATTTTTTTTTTTTTTTGGTTTTTTTCATACAACTCTCGGTCGTATATCGTCGGTCACCCTGTATACACCGTCGTCGTCAGTGCACACGGACAGTCTTGATAAAAAAAACGTGTGTACGCGTGGCCCGTGGGCCCTATCTATATACTACGTTGGTCAATGGTCGTTGACCGCCGCCGGCGACGAGGCGCTGAGAACAACAACAACTCTATATACATTATAATAATAATAATAATAATAATAATACGCTATAATACACTCGACGATAATAATTTATAATATTAATAATTGTGTGTGTACAGCGCAGCTGCGGCGGCACGATTGCACCAATACTCGCGATTTCACGCCGCCGCCGCCGCCGTGTGTGCAACGTACTCGTATGCGCGCGGTTTCCCGGCGTGCATTACTGCTGTTATCCGTAGCAATAACGTCGCGCGCGTATCGTCCGGCCCGGTTTACAACGCGGTCGCGCGTTATGTACTGTTTTTTTTTTTTTTTTTTTTTTTTTCATTCCCATACGCGTACGCGGTTATAATGCTTATGGTCGCCATGTCGTGCGGCGTAAACGTCGTGTACGTATACCACGCGATGTCGCCAGACGGTAGTAAACGACCGGAGGGGGGGGGAATATAATGTTTGCGAAAACCCGTAATTACGAATAATAATTATTATAACAGTGGGTACTAAGTACGCTCGTAGTGTGCGACGACGTTTTTAACCGAAGGCCACACTGCAGACCGAGAAAAGGAATTTTTGTCGAGGGGGTTTCCAAAAAAAAAAAAAGATAGCCCCCCTTTTTTTTTTTCTCTCTCTGTCGAACTCATTGATTTCCGTCTGGTGCGGCGGCGGTCTAGTGCGACCACAAGGATTATCGGTATTTTATTCGGATCCAGGACATTTCATCCTGCCCCGGGGCGTTTGAATGGTACGTCGGTCTTTTTCTGACACTTTGAATTTGAACGTTTTTTTTTTTTTTTGTATGGACTAGAATCGATTATACTTGAATATTATCAAATTTTGATAATATTTGATCATAGGTGTATTTAACAATATTTAATAATTGAATAATCTCTTGCGATTTCATTGTTCGTGAGAATGATCAACTTTGCCGTGTTTTGCAATTTAAAGGTCTTATTTACAGAAAAACAAATAATTATTATTGTTCTTTTGTATATAATAGAAACTCTACTCAGAATCGTTTTATTATTATTTGTTTCTTTAAAACTCAATAAACCCACTAAAAGTACTTATCCCGTCTTTTTTCTCCACTTCAATTTACTTTATTACTTGCCAATTGATTCGAACCCTTTGACGGTTAGTTTTTTCTAACCAAGAACGTTTACATTTTACACATAAAAAAATAAAAATAAACATCATTGTAAAAACACTAACTTATTCGCTCCACTCAAAATCTAAAATGATAATGTGTGTGATGTGTATACATACATATGGTGAAATCATATACATATATTTACAAAAAAATTGTCATCACAGAAATTTTTCATAAACATTCAATATTCAAATCCTTGTTATAATTTCTCACATCCAGTTCAAAATAATCAATATTTCTCGATATGCCTGTTACAATTTTATGGGACGCTGAATTTTTGACTTGAACTAGAAAAAAGCATTCATTTGTTTAACTCAATCGTTTGAACTAATTAACATATATTAGCATAAATTAACTAATATAAAGTAATACTATAAATGACTACTACTAAAAATAAACACTAAATAAAGTAATACTAAAAATGCATAAATCATGTAATAATTGATGTAATCTCCAAGAAAATTAAATCTTGTTTCATAAATTTTATACTTTAATTTATAAGAATAAAACGTATATACATAATGTAATAATCCCTTCCCATGAGAAAATCCTAGATCCGCCACAGCAGTTACTACATATGTTATTGAATTATAAGTATTTATTTTTATAAGTTATTAAAAACGACTGGCCAATCGAGTTTATTGTATCAACTATAACAGCTGTATAAGTGACCTTATTAAATTTAATTCGTTTAACAAAATTATGAATATATGATTGTAAAACAAACATTTTGTTTGTGTAATGGAACGCGAAGAAGAAATCACAAATAAAACCAAAATTCAATTTTTTTTTTTCAATATTTTATGTCGTTATTATTGCGTTTACCACTTAACGTCAAGTTTAGGTGATTCCAGTAGCGTATCTGAACGGATAACTACCCTCCCCTCAGACCTTTTTTTAAAAAATAACGTATATTTGTCATATAAGTACACAGTACTACGTAACAAATGCCATAACTTTTGTTTCATTAATAATTTTTCTTTTAGATTCTGAACAAAGTGAAGAAGCTAGTGTTTTTACAATGAAGTTATATTTTTTTTTTTTATTTTTTTTTTTCCGGTAACACTTTTTCATATAGAAATACTTGTCCAAAAGTTTCGATCAATAACTTTTTGAAACCGGATTCGCCTCTAGATTGTACTTTAGAGAGGTCATTTTTTGAATTTCTCAATTCTTCAATTTTTTTTTTGGAAA